>JADGIL010000861.1:1270-12749 GCA_020352625.1 Cactoblastis cactorum
ACAATAAAATATATTAATATTGAACTATTTTATTTGTGTTTTATGTATATTAGCGTTATATAAACTAAATCACTCTCAGCACGAATGTTACTTGCAGTTGAATGATTTTAAGTGGGTGACAAAGTCAGTAAAAAATAAAGCTACGAGTGAAGAGAAATCCGTACACCAAGTTTCATAATAAAAGAAATTCACAACTTCGGAACTGGGGTCTGATAGTTTAGCCTCTTGAGCAGTAATTAGGCCAATTGGCATCGTTCAAACTTGGCAGCTTACACAAAGGGTAGATTTTAATTGTTACATTTTACTGAGAGTAAAATGTAAAAGGGCGATGACACAAATACTTTGACGCTCTTTAAAATTTCAATAAATAAATTTAAAGGACAAATCACACAAATTGAGTTAGTCCCAAAGTTCGAGACTTGTATTAAGGGATACTAACTCAACGATACTATATTTTATAATAAATACTTATAGAGATAAACATCCAATGTGATTTTCCATCATTACCTAACCGGGGATCGAACCCGGGACCCCCTGAATATCGGTCAAGTACGTCAACAGTTACTTACACCACGGAGGTCGTCAAATTTCTTATTTTATTAGATGCAATCCCAGGCATCCGAACAATACATTGAATACAATACTTTGATTGTGCTATTAAATAAGTGAAAAGTACAATAAAATTTAAATCCTAATTTGTTTGTTACAGGTATTCTAAACAATGTGCCAAATGCACACACCGAGAAAGAGGAAACAACTGAAGACGTCAGAGAAAATGGCGTAATAGGTAGTTTTATGGCTTCATTACCAAACATGTTATACAAAGAATAAAGAAATGGGGCCACAAAGGTGATATTCGCAGAAAATGGCCTTCAATAGACTGCCGCTACATCTCTGTAACTCGATAAAACAGTACTGGATACAGAAAAAATACATATTTCCACTATCGAAAAAGACAAGTTGGAAAAAGCGTTTAGATACATTAGAGAGGTTTAAATTAATTGTTTTGCTAATATTGTTATTAAGTCAAATTTCTAGTGGCAACAGTTTTGGAAGCGCTAGAAATTCTATGTTACGGACGAGAATTATAGGCACTAGATACGGCAAATTACAAGGGGTGATATTGCCGATGGATCAGCATAAGTACTTGAAACCGGTAGAAGCTTATTTGGGAGTGCCGTACGCGACGCCGCCCACCGGATCTAACAGGTAATCGAATACTTACTTACTTCAATTAGAGTTTTCATAGGAGGTTTGAAATATCATTATATATATTTTTTATTTTTATGAAAGTGAGAGGAGCAAACTAGCAGGCGGGGGCACCACCCGGACACCAACCTGCAACACCCGGGGGGTCACAGAAGCGTTATTAGTGAACCCTGGAATTATCTTAGTGTTATCAATACCATGATAAATATTTTTCTTTGTAAGCCAAAAGACAGTATTATGTAACTATTTATCATTTTTTTTCATTTAATATTACGTGACTCGCCTGCTAGTTTGCTTTCCCTCTTTCATAAAAAAAAAATATATATCTGTCACTAAATGGATAACTTATTTTGTTTGCAAAGGTTTGCCCCAACTCGAGCGCCTGCGCCGTGGGACGACGTGAAAACTGTAGATCAGATGGGTCCAGTCTGTCCCCAGAGATTACCGGATGTGTCCAACGAGACTCTGGCCCTGGAAAGAATGCCAAAGGGCCGGCTGGAGTATCTGAGAAGGTTGCTACCGCGCCTCAAGAACCAAAGCGAAGACTGTTTGTATATGAATATATACACACCAGTACAAGGTACGTACGTTTATGTAGTGGTATGAGCCTGCTGCATGGTTTTTAAGCCTGTAGCATAAATGTGCCAGCTCATCCGGGGAAGTACCACACTCCCACAGAAGATTGACGCCTGAATGGTGGCTATTAGCCGCCATACTCTGTCCGGTAAGTGGGAGAGCCGGAGGCTCAACTTCCCCGGGGGTTTTTATAGGCCAGCAACGTTTCTGTGACACCGCAAGTGTTGCAGTTGTCTATGAGTGGCGGTGATCACTTAACATCACGTAACCCGCCTGCTCGTTTGCCTCCCTCTTACATAAAAACAAGGTTAGTAAACATATGGAGGTATATGTTAGTGTTATTTAATGGCAGAAAGATGACAAAACAAAATCTCTGTTAAAGAAATGTTTTTGAAATAAACTTGTCCACTAGCTTGATCCGGAAGGGTCTAAACGATTTATGAAGATTACATATGTTATGTATATTACTACATCAAAATCTGATCAACTCAACTCACAGCTATAATTTATCGTAGTCCGTTTAGCGCTTACAAAGCTCTCTTATTATTTAAAAACAACTAATTTTATTTGTCGGAAAATAAAGCAATTTGCAACTAGCAAACTGTGTCAGTGTCTACAAAAATCCAAACTAGATCCAATCAAATTAAACTAGCAAAAAAAAACATTTGGTCAAGTTAACGCATACTCGTAATAAATTATCAAAATGGCGTCCATATGTATGCAACTCGTTCGTCTCCGGCATTTCTGGAACAGCTCATATTGATGGCATTCCCCAGCAGCCATGAACAATAAAATGTAGATGTCATGAGAGCTTCGGCATTGAAGTCGCTGAAAATATAAACAGAACTTGCTGTGTACCCGCAACTTCGTCAGCGTAGAATAGTCTTTTAATAGACGGCGGTTTAGCCGTGAAAGTGGAAGATATGTATGATTTAGCCTTTATACAAACTTTTTACCCCCCATTTTAGTATATTGGAGGTCAATTTTTGAAAAAGTAGCCCATGTTGGGACGCGGATTTTTGTCTATATGCATACTAAAGTTCATTAAAATTGGTCCAGCAGTTTAGTCATACAAGCGGAAGAGACATGATTTACATACAAACTTTTGATCCCCATTCGAGTATATTGGGGGTCGATTTTTGAAAATCAAAGTATACTATGTTTAAACGCGGGTTTTATCTATATGCATACCAAATTACATTTAAATCGGTCCAGCGGTTTAGCTGTGAAAGCAAAACAAACAGACAGACATTCGCATTTATTAGTATTGAATTTGGGTGCACATTATTACAAACGAAGTAAAATATTCATGAAAATTAATGTATTTTACGTGGACTTAATAAATATGGTACAAAACCCATGCGCAAAGCAATTCTACTAACAGTTATTAATAGATTATTAATTAATCGAGCGTTGTAAATGTACATATCCAAGTTAATCTCATTAAATCGATAATACTACTAATAATCTGTTATGATCAAACACAGCAGAATCAACGTTTGACACCTTACACAATACAGCTAATTATAAATGTACATAGAGATTAAACGATCGTATTCCCATTGCGACGCTTTAAGATATTATTGTTCTATTATTCACATTGTAAATTTTAATTAATTCACATTTTCGTTTATCATTTAAAAGAAAATGTTAAAATTCTTTCATGTCATTTTGTGTATTTTGTAAGAAAATAAACTATAATTATGAGTATAAAAATTATTGTAGTTAGTAGATTTTTTACTTAATATTGTTAACCTTATATCTATAATTATCTTAACAGATATGTATATAAGATAATCAAGGTAACAATTGAAATGTTTTCGACATATGGAAAGAATGAATGATAGAAGATTGACAAAAAGAATTTGTAAAAGTAGAGAGGAACTTATCTTGACCAAATAAAAGACATTCTTAGAAAAGGTCCGGTCAGAAGTACCCTTAACCGACGAGCGTGTATGGAAAGTTTGATGAATGTGGAGGAAGCGAAGATAGTATGTCAGGACCGCAGTAAGTGGAAGAATGTAGTCTCTGTCTACCCTATGGGGAAAAGGCGTCATCATATGTATGTATGTAAGGTAACAAAAATCGAAATCATGTAATAAAAATATTTTAATGTAAAATAAAATTGTTTTGTTTTGATAAGTATTGACAGCTAGTGAACTGAATTACAGACAAAAGTAGCTTTTAATTAAGTTACGATGAAATGAAACATGAATATTTATGGATTGTCCTGAAAAAGGACTCTCTATTGATTACATTGGAATTCAATTCCAATCAAATTGTTTCCAGAATATAATAAATAGAAAATACCGGCCAAGTTTGAAATTGATTCACTTATGAAGAGTTAAAAACGGTAATAAAAGTACATTCCTTGTATGAAATTTTATTATTTATTTTATTTCGTTTTTAGTATTTGAACTTTCACGTTTCATGAAGTACAGCCTGGTGACAGACAGTAAAGTCTTAGTAATAGAGATGCCGTTTTACTCTTTGGATACGGAACCCTAAAAACAGCAACAAATGCTTTAAAAGATTTATACGTATGTATATGTTTATATCCGAACACGCTTATTCTCAACCCCACTAAATATAAAAGCGGTTCAATATTTTTACCTTCATTATATTACGCTAACGCCAGGGCGGTCATCTCGCCATGCAATATCGTAATGTACTTAAGAAAATCAACAAAGACGTGTAAAAATACTTGTCTTATACATTTACTTACAAAACCATATTTCGCCTATTGTTAGAATCACAAAAGAAAACTATCAAGCGCCATCTGAGAAGAGCCATTGTAGACTATGATTAAAATTTTCGCGTCAGAAAGCGGAGTTCAAGATTCCTGAAGCAGAAATCTCACTCAAAGACACTATTGACATGAAATATTAAAATTCTGCGGTGAGAAATGAGGTTTTGAAGTATAACAGTGTAATACGTGCGTTTATTCTTCATTTTATTTGTAATACGACAGCTTTCATCTTTACGAAGGATATAATTCTAAGATGAAACTGGCGTATTTTCTCGTATATAAAACTAGCTGACCCGGGCCCAACGAAGTGGGCCCGGGAAATGTATACGGGTAACATGTACGATGGAATGTATATTTCTTCATTATAAAGTAGTGTATTATAGTAAAATCACACTTTTATTGAAATATCAAGTCAAATCATGTCAAAATCACATTTTATTTTAATGACATCATTCAATGAACGTTCATTGTAATAGTCGGGCAGATTCTAAAAACAATCGAACGCATATGAAGGATTGTCAAGAAATTTTATCAAGGAAACCTTAAATACCACAAAGTCACAATACCGTCTATTTACACAGGAACTACTCATTTAGTACAATGTTACGACGTTATAAAGCTTATAGTGAAGCAATTTTCTAAGAAATGCAATCTTTGCGTTGTTAAAAGTTTTATGTACTAAATGATGAGGAGGAGTCAGGAAACCTCTCTGTAGTTATTATTAATAAAGATTTCCGTGTCTTGATATAGGCAGTATCAAAATTAACATTTATGTTCTGACTTTGCATTCGAAAATGAGGGGTGTAGGAGCTTAGACATCATAAATAATAAGCTGATTTCAGTAAGATCTTTCAACGAATTTCAAATAAGACTGGAAAAATTGAGAAAACAGTATTATGTCACTTATATGCATGTATATCTGCACATATCGTCATACATATATATCTAAATGAATCAATAAATTTTCTTCTATCTATTTAACGTTGTCTTAATAATGAAATTAAAGAACATATGTGGTAGTCTAATATTTCATAAAATATACTCATTTGCCTTTATTCAATGACAATTTGCAAAAACCATAAAGATTATACAACAGCATTCTACAAGCTCATAACGCGCCATATAAAGCCGTATATTCCGAATCGTTCAGTAAACATTGTTTTGTTTTTTTTATCTATGTTTCGCATGACAGCGCGCGCACGCTAGATAAAATCCGCACTTTGGATTCGTGCCAACGAAAATGAATTATGTTTTTCTCATTGAATATGCTCATATTATTTTAGATTTTCACTAGAAACTTTTGAATTTTCAACGTGCATAAGTCTTTAAGAATCATATTAACCAATGCAGCGAAACTCTTCGCAATTCCAAAGTTTAGGATTTGAGTGCATTTTGATATTGTTTGCAATTTGACTTGATTTGATTTTATTTATTGATTCGCTTTGAATAAGACAATAAAATGAAGTGTACTAGTTTCCGCTAGTAATAAGTTTAAAAGGATCAAATTAAACTGAAAAGACCAAAGGCGCGGTTTCAATTTAATCTGATCTGATCTACCTGTTATCTTACATTAATATGACGTGTCTTCATGTCGATGGACAGTTTCTGCCCCCCTGTGTCTTTGTAATTTTGATCATAAAAGAGTTATATCAGATGTATTTTTTGCAGTCGGGCCAACACTGCAAGCCAAATACCCCGTCATCATCTTCATTCACGGAGAATCCTTCGAATGGAACTCCGGAAACGTGTATGACGGCTCGGTGTTGGCCAGCTACGCTGGAGTGGTCGTCATTACTATCAACTACAGGCTTGGAATCTTGGGTAAGTAAGTTTAGCTGTATCATCATTATCAAAATAGTTAAGATTTTAATTTGGTATTTTAGTTATATTTTCTTTCTTGTTTTTCAATTTCCAATATTTGTTTGTAGCCTCAAACTTGTTTGGATCAATATATGCTGAGTTTATTTCGGCGTGTTCTTCTTAGTAGTGGTCGTTCCGAAACACTGGTAGTCTTTAACTTTGCAATCAATAAAGAAATAGTAAAATGACAATTCAAAAGTGCCAAAATTTGACCTACTGAAGAAAAAACTTTTTGATTTGGTTTACTATAATAGTCATTTAATAAAAAGTTACTAGTTTTATATTTTGGTTATTTATAAAGCTATTATTATTAATATAATTAAATATATTAACATTTATTGTTATCTAATCGATGGATTGCCCTTTAAATAAAAAAGTTTGGTATAAGTTCATTTTCAAAGTTAAATTATACCTATATAAATTAAACACATTAAAGCCCTACATAAAATATTCAGAGATAAAATTATTTCAAGGTAAATTAGGAGCTATAGTTTTATTTTTCTTAAATCTAATTATCCCGGGCCGGCGATGGCGTCAAGCCTCACTTTGCTTAATTAAACATTTCTTGCAGGGTTTTCCAATTCAAATTTAAATACAACTAAATTTCAACCTTATATTTGACCAGTTTGAGAGCTTTTTGGAATACTTTACTGAGAATTTCCAGTTTGCTCTTTTAGTACGATGCATGGAGATTCGTGTTAATTATTATTAGAGGAAATGTTTAAATGAAACGTGAAATCTGTTAGGTTGATTAATTTAATGAAACAAAAGGCTAATTTAAAGGAGAAAAGATAGTAATTTTATTGCAATTTATAATAAAATAAATGTAGATAGTTTGGGGCATAGTTTGAAAAATATGTTTATTTTGTAAGACACCATTTGTGATTTCGGCTTTAACAGGTAAAATAAACATAACATGGAAACCAGAAAATTAAAAATTATGAGCATACAGGAATTGCTTATTTTTTTTATTACTAAAATTCACTAGTGTACAAACTCTCAGATTTAATATCAGTATAAATATATTTTTTTTGCGTCGTAGTATTATTTAACTAAATACAAAACGTCTTTGCACCGCAAAATCTACAAGACATTATAGTGTCAGGATATATTTATATGTATCTAAAAACCAAAGTTCCTAAACATTACCCGAACAAATACCTAATTATGTACAAGTTATCAGACAAGACCATATGACTCGCACTGTCAAATTATTATCAGATCCCATGTTATGTTAGAGCCAAACACTACAATATGAACAATAACTTCACAAATTCTACATTTTAGTCAAAATATCAAGTACGTTAACCGTCCCATCACAAAGGTCGTCATTTAATACTCAAGACTTGTAGTATGGTTAAAAACGATGTTTATCTACAGGATTTCTCAACGCTAACCCAATACCGCACCTAAAGGCCCGGGTGGCGAACTACGGCCTGATGGATCAGATCGCAGCCCTGCACTGGGTGCAGCAGAACATAGCCCTGTTCGGCGGCGACGCGGGCAACGTCACCATGCTGGGCCACGGCTCGGGGGCGGCCTGCATCAACTTCCTCATGATCTCACCCACTGTTATGGCTGGTGGGTTCTTTTTAATGAAAGAGGGAGGCAACCGAGCAGGCGTGTCATGTATAAGTGATCATCGACGACCATAGACAGCAGCAACACCCAGGGGTCACAGAAGTTTTGCCGGCCTTTAAGGGATTTATACGCTCTTTTCTTGAAGGTTCCGACTAATGTTGCATCTTTGTAACAAATGTTAAAAATATAACTATACAATTAACATCTGCCTGTTCGTTTGCATCCCTCTGACATAAAAAAAAAATACTGTTTAATTTTAATAAAAGATTTCAATTTTCCAATCATGTTAAATTTGAATACTTAATGAAACCATATAATTTTTTGATGGAAATATTCGAGTCTCTATCAGAAAATTAGATTGATAAGTTAAATTGGATTTATCAAGTTTCCAGAAGCCGCATTGAAAAAAAGATGATTGATTTTTATTTCAATAAATATTAAAATATTTTCAGTTTTATCATTCGATAGTTTCTCATAACAATAAAGTATTTTTTAATGATTACTTAGATGAGTTGTTGTTACTAACAAATTAAGTGTTTAAAAACTCAGACTGTACAAATATTATTTTTCTTAGTACGGACGTCTCCGCCGCCGAGGTTGGCTGATAACTTTTATCTTCAAATAGTAAGGCAAAATATTTTTACAGGATTGTTCCATCGAGCTATTCTACTGTCCGGATCTGCGTTGAGTTCCTGGGCGTTAGTGGAAGATCCAGTCAGTTACTCCGTCCAACTTGCCAAGCAAGCCAACTGCACATTACCGGAAGACGTCGTCAAAGATCACGAACTTATCGTCGATTGCTTACGAGAAGTGCCATTAGAAGAACTCATGTCAGCTGAAATCAGCACTCCGAGCTATCTGACCGCATTCGGTCCGTCAGTAGATGGCGTCGTAGTCAAAACCGACTACGCGAAAGAACTGCTGACGTATTTCATTCCGAACGATCTCCAAGGTTTCACGAGCGTATCGGGAGTCAATAATTTCAAAGCCGACAAACGGAGTGGAGATAGGATATTTGGGATTCGAGGGGGACAAAACAAATACGACCTTCTGTTTGGAGTGGTTACTAGTGAAGCCCTTTGGAAATTCTCAGCTCAAGACATACAAAACGGGTTTGAGGGCGAACGAAGGGATAGAATAATAAGGTAAGGTCAATGTTTATTCAGCAAATTGGTCTCAGCGTGCACAGGAATGGGCGGCAATGAAAGGTGCTATATTGAACGTGATATGTGATAGGTCGAGTATCAAGGTTTTCTCATTTCGATGGAAGATTAACCTACAGTATATATTGAGATTCCGAACACAAGAGACGACTAATGGAAAAATTTGTAGTAGGAGACAATTAAAATATTTATACGAATATATATGTTTTGTGCTCTCTGGATTTCTAAATTTCTTTTGACTATAGATAAATGAAATGAACTTAACAAACTCGTAACAGCATAACTATGAGTAAGTGAAAAGTAGCTGGATATATTTTAAATGCACGGGTAATTAAAAAAAAAATATAAAAGTTTCTTTTTTGCGCAACATAAATGATTCTTTGATGGAATTAAGTATAAAAAATTAATGAGAATCTGCAAAAAACATTTTGAATATAAATACTCTTGCTTGTTTTCCATTTAAGTATTTAAGCGCTAACGTCTGTTAATGTTTTACAGCGTAATTTTTGATGTTTGATGTTAATTTACGTAAATTAATAATTAAAATGCGCATCTAAATTAAAATGTTGTTCTTAGTCATGAAATATTTTTTATTGAATTTTTATTTTATAAGTACAGAAAGATATTTTGATTAACTTAATTTATCTTTTCTAAATTATAATATTATGATAAAAAAGTCTAATGAATAAGCTTTAAAATTAACGAACACAAAAGGTTTCAAAATTAAGTTACTAAAATATAATTTAAATTTTTGATCTTTCAAAGGCTTTTTAAGCTTTTGAACTCTCATTGAATTGAATTTGTTTTATGTAAGCGTCTTTGTAACTTTGTCAATGGCACTATAATTTTTGTTCCAGAACGTATGTCAGAAATGCGTATACATATCATTTGAGCGAAATATTCTTCACAATAGTCAACGAGTACACGGACTGGGAGCGTACAGTTCAGGTATATTTATATTTTTTGTACAACAAATAACCCTTTGTTCCCCATTTTTATGTTAAAATTATCCTATTAAAAGTTTTACTAAATTGTTGACATAAGTGTTATTTAAGAAGATAGTTATAAAATCTATAAACAACTAGTGTTGTAAAAAACTCAAGTCTGGGAGTCTACATTTGCAGACTCGACTAATTTTGGCATGCTTGGTAGACTAAGAACTTTATAAGTTCGAGTCGAATCGAGCGCGAGTCTACATCGTGGTCTAATAAATACTTCGAGTCAACTAACGAACTTGAGTCGCAGAACTAACTCCAGTTCCAATACTAAACTCAAGTTGCATTGTCACCAAGCGACAGATGACGTTTCGAATTATGTAAAATTTTACATTTACTTTAAATACTTGTGTGCGTGTTAACTACTCACCCGCTACCAGACTCTTGCGCGCTCAGTCCGCAATCAGACTTAGGGGTACACGATAGACTCGAGCACTCATGCCGAATTCGGGGTCTATTACGGGAGCTTGAGTATACTTCAAACAAATCGCTCAGTGGAGTCTCTGTTTATGACTCAAGTCTAATGATTTACAGTCGAGTCCTGAATATACAGACTCCCCGGACTGAGTATTTTACAACACTAGTGTCTATAGTCTCAGCATCAGAGATATTCATCGTCTCGACCAACCAACAATTGACATACAGTTTATCAAGAAATTTCTTATTCAAATGTAGGCAAAGCGAGTAAAAATATTGGGAGCATGTTCAACGCATTAACCTCACTTAGAATCTCGAATATATTCAAATATCATATTAGTTTCAACGAATCCAATTTGGATGGCAGTGTCGCCATCTGGTGTCACTTGGCAGATAACATTTTGTAAGGTCTGCCAAAGCGGAAAGAGGCAAAACTTAGAAGTGCAATTTGAAATATATTGAGGACGATGCAATTTTGTTGCTGTGTTATTTTATGTCTCGATGATAGTTTTCCTATCTCTGACAAAAACTATTTATAATATCTATCTTTATAAACTTTAAGATAAAAAATATAATTTTGTTTTAAAAATTATCTTCGATACACTCTGATTGCTTTAATAATGGAATCTGAGTTCCAAACATCTTCGCATTCGTGGTATTTGTTGACTAATTCATTGTCATTTAAATATTTAATTCAGTTAAAATTATCCACGTTTATCTATACATATAATAAAATTGTAACTGAGCTATGTCTCTACATAGGAGATATTTAAGAAAAAAATGTATAGGGACTCTTTATATACATATATAGAAGCCAAAACCACTATTTTTAAAATCTTTGTCTGTCGGTCTATATGCTTGTACTCGCATCATACAAAAACTACCAAACGGATCTGAATGAAATTTGACACAGCGATGGACAATGACCT
>JADGIL010000878.1:3886-13904 GCA_020352625.1 Cactoblastis cactorum
TTTTTTCACATGAAGCCTTATACAGAAATATATTTTAGGGAGAGGTGAAAATTTCTTCCTGATTCTTTTCATTGAAAGAGAACTGACTAGTAGTAAATGCCTTTGAACTTTGCTTTGATAATTTTTTTTTATTGCATTGTAAATTCAATTTTATAATTTATTTATTCGACCGACATTCTTCTACTTTGTTTGGTGTTACATGAACCAATTTCACTACGGACTTTAGTGGTGTTTTTTTTATTTTGCTTTTGCTTTGTGTTTAGAAATCGCATAGATTGCAAAAAAAAAAAAAAACAGTACTAACATATTTCTCCAAATAAAGCGACTGGTTATCAAGCAACGCTTTCACCATCCTCATCAAGTATATAAGTAGGGCTAAATTGTTTTGCACCACATTCACTTTCACCCCTTCTGATATAAAGGTACACATTCTGGGCAACATTTCATGAAGCCCAGGGTCACACGCCAGTGACTGAAGAGCTTCCTGGCAAAATAAGATTACATTATTAGTATAAATATAAACTAAGATTAGGTATTAATAATAATAATAGTGGATATGGATGGATTGGTATAGAATAGACTAGATTAGGTATAGATATTTAACAATTTTTTAAGTAAAACCCTTACATTTATTTTTATCAGATTTAAGATTTTAAAGAATAAGTCTCCAATAATTAACAACAAAATGTGTACTTAATCACCATAGAATTTAAGACAAATAGTGGGAGAAATATATAATTTAATAATCATTCAAGTGCACTCTTTAGCCATTCATGGCAATTATTAAAATATCTTTGTAATGAATATGATTTGTGTTAAATGTATTATAAAAACAGATTATCCAACGAAAAATCTCTTACTGCTCTTCGTCCTTCATCGCTGCCTACACAAGCCTCAGTGATCTCCTTGTAGTACAATTGCTGCTCCACGCTGAGTTCATGAGTTGCCAGTTGTTTGACGTGGACAGATTCTGATGCCTTCAGTCGAGCTGCTTTACCACACATTGGTTTGCCTATAAATATTTAATGGTTATGTTCAATAATAAAACAAAGAGCTAAAAATATTCAAGAAACACATTTTTCACAATACCTGCTGCATCCTTATTTGTAGGCTTGCTCAACTTGCTAATAGGATCAACTGATTCCAGTTTCTGTATCTCTTTAGAAAGTGGCGGAGGGTTCTCAGGTACAGTAGGTTGCACTCCATCCACACTTAGCCAATGAGCCCGCACTGACACATCCAAAGGTATCTTGGGAGGATTTGCAGACAGTATTTCTGATAAATCAATTTCTTTTTCTTCAATGAAATGCAACTCTCTCCCACCTCCAGATGCAAATCGGAATGGTAATGAATCAGGTTGCAGAAAACCATATTGAGGCTAAAATTAAAGGTTGTTTATAATATAGTAATACACATTACATAAAAAAAGGCAACTGTCGAAATAAGTATAAATAATTACCTCAATATTCTTTGTTTTTAATGCATGATCAATATCAGTAATTGATAGTTTTTGTCGTTTAGCATGATGCATGAATTTCAAAGAATCTTGCACTATCACTTTTAGGCGATACGTTACATCGTCGGCTAGCTCTTTTGCTGCGTCGTCTCCTAAGCTAGCGATCCCGGCGCTCTCGGCTATTACTTTCATAGAGTCAATGGACAAAGATGATCCGTATGCAAACTCCGAATCACCCATTTCCGAAATGTGTTTATAAAAGTTCTATTTCTACAATAAACAAAAGTTTTTATCTCATCTACCAAAGCACATGCACTGAATCAAGTCACGAATATGTATAAAAACACTAAAAACTAAATTTATATTGTGACTGTTAGTTTTACATTTACAAATTTCCCAATTGTTCTAATTCAAATAAATAAAATGCTATTTTACAAGAAAAAGCAAATTTTTAAGTAACTTGTTAATCTGTCAAATGTCAAATGTTGTTTTTTTTTTTTATAATATTATATGGCTTGGATACAAGTCCTTTGAGCCAAACCAAATGTTGTTCCCGAGTTCCTAGGAACTAGGAATGGGCGAATATCGTAAATCGTTTTCATAACGATACAGCCAAATCAAAACGATAACGTTATGAATGGGTAAAGATAACCATCTATTTTTCAAAACCATTGTTCATAACGCAATTTTGCCACCGCAAAATCATGTTGCAAAATCACTTGCCGTCCGGATTATTGCATAAGTATTGAATTTAGCAAACCTATAAACATTTTGAATGTAAATCATGTTTTTCTATAAAAATCTTCGGTATTTAAAATATACTACATTTTTTTGATGTGTGGAAAAATATATGGCAACACAATTTAAAAAGTAAACCGAATAAATGCCGATGCTGATCTTTTGCCCCACGCGATTTTCATCTTGTGCAAGTGTCAGATCGCGCTAAATTAAGTGATTTGGTGTATAATTGTGAAAAATGTATAGAAATAAGAAAGACGTTGATAAGCATGTGGAAAACTTGATGTCTAAACTATCTGTGAAAGAGGCAAGTTATTATTTTTATTCAGTCTAATTTTCTAGGATTGTGCATTTCTGACATTTAAAACAAACCAAAATTTTTAAATTTCAGTTCAAGACACGAGCTTATTCCGTGGCACGGCTTTATTTTGAAGTAGGAGACTATTCCAGTTGCAAGCAATACGTAGAACAATACCTTACTCAAAAAGACAACAATGCTGCAGCTTACAAACTACTCGGCCAAGCTCTACATAAATTGGGGCAGAAAGAAAAAGCTCTTGAACAGTATAAAACATCTCTCGATATTGACTCAACACAAACAAGTACTATTCTAGACAGTAAGTACATTTTTTTTTCTTTTCATATTATTACTGTCACGTAATACCTATGCGAAATTTCATTTTGTGGGTTATTTGAGGGTAGATACCAGATTCTTTTGTCAATATTTCACATGTAAAATAATGAATTTTGAGCAGAGCTAGAGCTAGTTTATTTCAAATAGAAATGGGCACCTTCCCGGAAAAAACCTTTGGAAATATTTCCATTTATTCCCTCCCAATTCGAATTTCTTCCAGGAAGAATATACAATATTGATATTCAATATAACAGAATATGGAAATACAACCATCCATCTATACATACTACATCCTTACAAAATATTGCATTTATAATATTAGTAGGATGCAGATTAATGTCTATTCATTCAATATGTGTGTCACATCACTAGCATTTGTGTTTGTAATTGTGAGGTTGTAATAATAATTGTGAGTTTGTAATTTGTAATTGTGAGGTAAAAGAATGCATATATGCTAGTTTATTGATGTGTAAATCAAAACAATTCCTTTTTCATATAAAAATATTTTTTTTTCTGCGGCTATGTTCCATCCTATAATTCCTGATACAGTGTAAATTTTGCATAATCCTCTTTTAAAAAGCACCTATGTTCTAAGAATAAAAAATACAGGAGCCCTGCCACTTTTAGTTTATAAGATTTTGTGATGAGTGAGTGGATGTTATTTGCTTTTATATATTATGTAGATTTTTATTAGATGGTATTTTTTTTGATTTCAAAACAATATTTTACTCATTTGCTGAACAATAAGCTCGCAAGGAACAGATGACCCCATAATACACATATACTTCATTCAAAAAATCGATTCTTGATTTTAGAGGGTGAAAAATCGATTCAATGGATCGATTCAGTACATAATATCAATTAAAAAATTCTATGATTAATCGATTTAGATCGCCATGTCTAATTCCCTCTGCCCATCATTATGATCAAATTTTATTAAGTAATATGAATTGGAACTAGGCATAACATATTGAACATGTTGGTGATATAAATATTTGATGTGGATGTTACCCTCCTCTAAATTTCTTCTTGCAATACTTATTCTGACCTAAAATCTAGAGTTAGTTTAGACAGCTGGATAAAACAATAATTCTTTTAATTTTGAGCCTAATGATTGATTACTATGTACCTACTATGTGTATAAGTATTTAGCAGTGTTAGTTACTTTTTACTGATACTTAAGTATAGGTCAACCTTGTAAATGTAATTATTATCAATTTTATGTATTCATTCTCTTTTAGTTTGTGAACTACTGGCTGATGATGAGATTGTGATTGATATAGGACGAGCTAAATATTGGTATGAGAAAGCAGAAGCTACATTTCCTAAGCACCCTGTTACTTATAAATTACGTGAACGATTATTGACCATCTCAAACCCAGAACCAGCAGCTCTTGTTAGTCTGTTGACTAATGAACTGGCGGTTAGACCAAAAGATGCATCACTTCATGCACGCCTGATTAAACTTTATTTGCAATCAAATGAAGTCAAAGAAGCTACAGACCATGCTTGTAATGTTGAGTTTAGCAGAAACACTTTTCTTAACAATTATTCTTGGTATGAAACACTTGTTGAGATCATCAAGCATAATTCTTACAATATAAATGATTGGCTTAATCAGTTATTTCTACTGACAGTTAGGGAACGTATTTGCGTTTTGAGCTTAACAGAAACCCCAAGTGGCTTGTCTAAAAGTTTAATTGAATCAGGTGATCTTTTACATGCTTATGATCAAGCAATTGGGGCTGTTGCCAAGGCAGGAGCCGCTCCTGGATTTGCTGAATTCCATTCTAGTTTGTTGCAACACCATAGAGGTCAATTGGCATTCCATGCAGCCACCTATTTACTTAAAAAAGCTAAGAAAGATCAATTAAGTTGGAGACATGCTACTAATACTGCCTCATCTCTTATGTTGATTGCTTGGCATGTGGGACCTCTTGATCCCAAAGTTAACTGGCTTGCTAATGGTCCTGAAAAGCAACAACAGGCAGTACAGCGCTGGTTTACTGAAGGAGCTTATAGATGCTCCCAATCTGGACACTATTTAATTGCCAACATGAAAGAAAAACATCAATCAAACTTGGATCAAATATCTCATAATTGCTCTGATACACATTGGAGAGACAAGCTATATGAAAAGATTTTCCCTGGAAGAGGACACTTAGTAAAGATAAAATCTTCTTACTTGGCTTCTGATGCCTTTGTTGCCCCAACTCTAAGATTGCCAAGAAAGATTGAAGTTGAAAATTATGATATACATGCACAACAGCAGTTTGCCAATTCACTTCATCATTTTGTTTGGACCCTATTAAATTACAAGAACTATGCACACTTCAAGTGTACTCTTTTTGACATGCTATCACCCATTGCCTCCACTTGTGGTCCTGAGACTCTGAATAAATTGGATATTCATGCTTTTCTTTACTGTGCTGCGTTAACAGCCGGCCAACAAAAATCTAAGGAAATCACATATGTGTTCGAAAAACCAATAGTGTTACCAGCAAATATCACAGACTTACTGTGTTCTTTAGTTCAAATGAAATGGTGGGACTGTGCTTACAAGTTCAGCCAAAATGAATTGGGAACAGAATTAACAGATATTCGAGCGACTATAAGTAGAGGCATTGAAGTTGTGCGATGCGTTGATAGTCATGGTTTGGATCCTGAGTTACTATGCTTACTTGGCCGCATTTTTAGTGAGAAAGCCAAGTTGACTACTGGTGTTGACGAAAAGACAAATTTTGAAAAAAGAGCTGGATTGTATTATTCTTCTGCAATTCCATTACTTGAAAAGCTTAAATGTAAAATTATAGTAAAAATGCCAGAGAAAAGAATGTTTGATTACACACATAAGGAACTTAACACTAAAGAATTGATGGCTTTATTAAGTGAAAGTAAACTGTTTGTCGCCGTCAACCATTTGAACGACTGTGAATATGATAAGGTTATTGAAATTCTTTCTAACCTGAAGACGCCTGAGGCATATTTTTACCTTAGCCAAACCTATAAAAAAATTGCAGTAGAAGAAAATAACTTATCTACAGATGTTGGTGAAACCAAATCCAAATGTTTTGCTTTGCTATCAAACGCTAAAAATTATGCTTATAAAACTTTAGATTTACTGAAAAATACAGAAACAAGTAGAGAGGATCCCTTGTATGCTGACACACAGTTATTGATAGAAGATATTGAAACACAAATAAATAAAATTGATCCTGAAATGTCATGTGATATAGCAAATAATACCGATGGAAGATATTTGTCTGATGAAAATATGTCTATGGTGGTCAGCGAGTCTATTCCATTGCGTACAAACTCCCGTGCATTTCGAAACCTTAGTTCGACACCCAAACAACATCCTAATCCTAATACTACAAATTACCGTACTGCTGTAGATTCTCACATTCTTGAAAATACCAGAGTAGATCAACCATATTTAGAAAGAATTGAACGGGAAATTAAGAATCTACAAAAGAGAGATACGACAATCAATGACTTTATGGAACAAACGAAAATGTGGTTTGATGAAAATCGAAAATTGGGTAATCAAATAATAAGTACTATCAACTCTAACATTCAAAATACTACAGATCAATTTAAGCTCTTAAAGATCTCAGTAGACCAAGTAAAGGACCAAATAGATGAATGCAGAAATGAATGTAAAGATGTGGGTGAATTGAAGAAACAAATAGCTGAATTGAAAAGGGAAGTAAATAAATTAAAAAAGGCATCATCAGAGCAGGCTATTGATGAGAGTGATCTCTACAATTTAGATGATGAATATAGAACTAATGAAAGCAGTACCAGTTTTACCCCGCAACTACCTCTGCCACAAGTGATTCCAGCATTCAATCAACGGCTTGTACCACCGTTCTCAGTACCACCAAACCCTTACCAATTATATGGGCAAAATTTATTCAATTTGTATAATCAATATTCACAATTTGCTCAGACTGCACAAGTTCCAGGTTCAGCTCCATTGTATGATCCTACTAGAGCTCCCATGAATTATCCTGGAATATTTCCCACTCCAGAACATATGTATTTGGATGTTAGTCAGCTTGTTCCACCAAATGTTCCTCAGCCTGCTGTTTCTACAGTACCTCCTATTCCACCAGTACCATCTATGCCACCAATATCTTCTATGCCACCAGTTTCGACTGTGCCTCCTCCTGCACCAGCTCCTATTATTTTATCAAAACAGGCTGAGTCTAAAGATACTGGACGTGCCCTGCCCGTCAATGTTGTTATAACGTCTTCTGACCCTCTCCCAACATGTACTACAGCACCTGCGCCTGTCCTCAGTGTGACTATCCCATCCAAGCACATAAAAGGCACTACT
Source organism: Cactoblastis cactorum (assembly GCA_020352625.1). Classification (NCBI taxonomy): domain Eukaryota; kingdom Metazoa; phylum Arthropoda; class Insecta; order Lepidoptera; family Pyralidae; genus Cactoblastis; species Cactoblastis cactorum. Next base: position 11,057 of record JADGIL010000878.1, read on the forward strand.
GTCCATAATTATCAGATAGCAATGCCATCAACAAATGAGACTAAGATGACACCTCCCATATTCAGTTTTCCTTCTAATGGAAATAAATTGACTAATGTAACTATATCACCTTTTACTTCTTGGAACCAGTCTAGTGTGTTTAAAAACTCACAGTCTGCAGCTAACGAATCTAAGCTTAATAATTCTAAGTCATTTGGAGATGGACTAGACAATTCTATAACCGTGGTTGATGGCGTATTCACACCAAACACTAGTTTTAACAAGTCAAGAACCTTATCAGAAAAAAGTAATACTTCTGTAGAAAATTATGACCCTTGTCCTGATTTTAAACCAATAGTCCCATTACCAGCTGAAGTAAAAGTGACAACAGGTGAGGAAGACGAAAGTGCTATATTTAGCTCTAGAGCTAAATTATTCCGTTTTGTTGACAAACAATGGAAGGAAAGGGGAATTGGTGAAATAAAATTGCTAAAGCATAAAATTACTGGAAAAGTACGAGTTTTGATGCGGAGAGAACAAGTGCATAAAATTTGTGCTAACCATATTATAACACCTGAAATGGAAATAAAGCCGATGAAAAATGAAACAAAAGCCTACTTTTGGGTAGCTAATGATTTTGCAGATGAAACAGTTGTTTTAGAAAAATTTTGTGTCCGTTTTAAGACAGCTGGCATAGCAAAGGAATTCTATGAAGCTTTTGAGAAGGCCAGAAAAGCAGCTATAACTTCCAACACAAGTGACTCTGGCACAAAGTCTGAAGTTCCAAATCCAAATCAATTTGAAACTGCTGCCAAAGAGTTTGCTGCCTCTACTGCCTCTCAGCCCAATAAAACTGTAGTTGGGGGATTCACGTTTAGCAGTACACCTAAATTCAAACCAGTAGAGAATGACAACAAAGAAGATTCAAAATCGTTGGATCCAGTAATATCAAAGGCCAATATATTTGACGGTATAACATTTAAAACTACAAATTCTACACCATTTAGTACTGTATTTAGTACACCTGTCAGCCAAACATCTAGTTCTAAACAATCGGTTTCAAATGAAGAAACTACTAAAACATTGAACTATTCTGACACAGTAGAAGAATTTGAGCCAAATGTAGAGTTTAAACCTGTAATACCATTACCTGCTTTAATTGAAAAAAAGACAGGAGAAGAAAATGAAAATGTGCTGTTTGAACATAGAGCTAAATTGTTGAGATTTGATGCTGCAGTCAAGGAATGGAAAGAAAGAGGCCTAGGAAATATAAAACTGCTTGTCCATAAAGATAATGTGCAAAAAGTTCGTTTGTTGATGCGCCGGGAACAAATTATGAAAGTTTGCTGTAACCATGCAGTTACTAAGGACATGGTATTCCAGAAAATGCCAAATATGGACAAAGCTGTCACATGGGGAGCAAGAGATTTTTCAGAAAATGAGTTAGTATCCGAAACATTTTGTTTAAGATTTAAAACAGCACAGGTTTGTGATGAGTTCATGGAAGCTATAAAAACTGCCCAATCTAAAATGAATGAAAATCCAAAAGCTATTAAAGATGAACAAAATGCTGCTAAACAGAGTATCCAAGTAGGTTTTGGTGACAAATTTAAACCTAAAGCAGGCTCATGGTATTGTGAATCATGTTACACAAACAATTTAGAAAATTATCTTAAATGTGCGTGTTGTGAACAGCCAAAACCAAAAAGTGCAGATGAGCAAAATATTTCCACTACCACTTCCACAACAATATTGTCAACATGGCGAGACTCTTTCAAACCAAAATCCGGCTCTTGGGAATGCAGTCAATGTTTGATACGTAATGAAGCCAGCGTTAATACATGTAGTGCTTGTAATAGCCCTAAAGATCCATCAGTGCCAAAAGCTTCCTTCAAAATTTCTCCTGATAATGCCCAAAAATTCACATTCGGCATTCCACAACAGACTGCATCAAGTGTGCAAAATGCGGCCTCTGTACCGCCTAAAGAACCCGTTATCTCTGGTTGGGGAGATAAGTTTAAAGCCAAGGAAGGTTCATGGGAATGCAAGCAATGTTATGTCAGAAATGATGGAACATTGGAGAATTGTACAGCTTGTAATAATCCTAAAGATCCAAATGCGAACAAGCAAGAGTCTAAAAGCTTGTTTAATATTGCGCCATCTGGCCCCAAGTTCACTTTTGGTATTCCTGCGACTACAAATAAAGATACGCCACAGAGTCAAACTACTTCAATTTTTGATGGCACTGGAACCCACAAATTTAGTTTCGGTATTCCATCTTCTGGCCAAGATAAATCTGCGACTGTTATTTCTTTTGGCGATACAAAATCTAGTTCCATATTTGGGATTCCTAAATCAGCCACTGAAGATGTGCAACCTATTAATTTTGGTCTAAAAAAGAATGATGATTCTGCTTTAACATCAGTAGCTGCAAAACCGGCATTGCTGCCTACACCTATTATAGATCCAAATACTAATGCACTTGGGAAAGAAGGTGGTACTTTCGACTTTGTGTTTAAACCAAAAACTCCACCAAAAGGAAAAAGTCCAATTAAATCTTCTAAGAGTGATAAGGGTGAAGATAGTGATGGTAATGAATATGTATCTGAAGATGAAGGTCACCATATTCACTTCAGTCCAGTTATTCCTCTACCTGACAAGGTGAGTTATCTACACTAATATTATAAAGAGGAAAACTTTGTTTGTTTGTTTGTTTGTTTGTTTGGTTGTAATGAATAGGCTCAAAAACAACTGGACCGATTTTAAAAATTCTTTCACCATTCGAAAGCTACATTATCCACGAGTAACATAGACTATATTTTATTTTGGAAAAAAAAGGGTTCCGTAATATATTTGGATTTTTCGGACA
>JADGIL010000890.1:0-18494 GCA_020352625.1 Cactoblastis cactorum
GCTTTATAATTACAATAGTTTTTATACGATTATCAAGATTTTTTATTTTATCAGGCTTTGGAGAGATCATTTCAATTTAATGAAGTTGATATTATAATGAGTGTGCAAGTGAAAAAATTATGTCAGAAAATAATTTTCTTATTTCAAATCACACGCAAACGAAGTTGCGGGCACAGCTAGTTATAACTAAAATTATTTGAATTAGTCAGTTCTAAATGTTATAAAATCTACAACGATTCTTTACTGCATTGTATCGCATGCAGGAAGAGATTTATTCAGAGCAATCTCGTATATATCTAGTCGTGCGGAGTCGTGCGATCGACGTCAACTCGCAATTGAGAACACCATGTACGTAGCCGTTCGAAATCTTCTTAATAAGATCACCAGATGTATGTTGCTGTTTGAGATCTGCGTTATAATTGTTATAATTTCTGCCAGAAAATATTTTCTTTTTTTGAGCATAATTAAATTATTGATATTTCATTGATCCCTGTTCAAAAGCTAATAAAATAGCCGGCAATAGCTGTACATAATATGTAACAAACGATTCCAAATGAAATTGCCATTATCATGCTTAGAAATGTCATTCCTCAGGTCATAACCGACTCGCTAAATCAACAAACAGTCTTCCCACTCTTACAATTTTTTTAAAGATGTACATATTTTGAGATCTCTATATAGAGCAGATATTTAAGGATTCCTTTCATAATCTCTTGCCGTCTTCCCCTACTATTACAATAATATATTGAAAGGACAGCCTCGTTGGCGACGTGATAAAGTCCTTACCTCCTAACATGATAGAGAAAGGTATTCTTCTGATTGTTCTGGGTCTTGGATGTTTATCTATGTATGTATGTATTTGTTTATTATAAAAATATTATGAACTTGCGTTAGTTCCCATAAAACAAATTTCGGACTTAGTTTGTGGCTAAATTAATTAATGCGATTTGTTCATTTAAAAAAATTAAAGTAAAGCACGGACATATTACTATAACATAGCAATAAAAGTCTTCCATACTGGTCTGGGAGCTAAAGAAAAAGGTAGAATGACCATTTGCTTAGCTGCTCGCTCAGATTTTAAAAGCCAATCAATGTCTTAAACCAGAGAATCGCTCTCAAATTTAAAATTTGGCAATATATCTGAATCTCCATTCAAGAAAATAAATATATAGAGACAAATCACACAAAGTGAGTTGGCCCGAATATATGTAAATTCGGAATTTTTGTCATGGAATACTAACAAAAGGATAAATGTGAAATAAACCTGTTTATTACAAATAAGTCCCCATTCTGCTGAAAGATGAAAAAAACTTTCGCTATTCAACAACATTTTTCTTTCTCATTCTATCTTATAAATAATATCAATATATCATTGAAAGTCACGCGAGAAGACATAATTAATATCTTTGCACGGCTATACTCACGTTCATTTTTAGTCAGCCTCTCTACGGTAAAACAAGCCAAGCTGTTCTGGAAAAATTTGGCTATTCATTTAGAATCTAAATGAACAGCCAAATTTTTCCAAGAGGTACATCTAAATTTTAGATGTACCTCTTCTGGTATTAAAGAGCTTGGGACAACATCCACCGCTGGAGAGCGCTGTACAACCAGTTGGTTATATCGACTCCAATTTTTTGGCATTACCGACTAAAAATGAACGTGAGTATAGCCGTGCAAAGATATTAATTAATATCAATATACCATCTTGCTCGCACGTCTCATCTGTCAATAAATCTTATTTAATCTTTCATACTTATTAATGTCACCTATCACTCTGTCTCTCTTCTACATTATAATTTTGGTTACTACTGAATTATGCCAAGTGTGGCCTTCTCGTGACTGTTGGCTCTGTCTACCCTTTATGGGATAGGGACGTAGTACTATATCTGTAGCAGTAATAAATGCAACATGGACACACCTCGTGCCCTAATGAAATGGCACTTTCCACCAGTTTCTCCGCGCATTGTTATCTCTTGTATCGGTGTTATCTACACTTGTTTGTACACATGTACACACCTAGCCCTTGATTATAGTTTGTGGCAATTTATAGAGTTATATGAAAATAGAACGCACTATTAATTTTTTTTTCCAAAATATATACATTTATTTTTAAATAGAAAAAGAAAACAGTATTATTACACAAATGCGCTCAGTAAAAAAGTGTTATAATCAGTAAAAAAGTGTTATATATATGTTAGTGTTACTGTTATAATTTGTTATTAATGTAAAACAAAATGTTGTTTTTTCAACGAAGAAGGCAGACATGCATCGAACATGGTGGGAAGTGGTCATCGCAACCTAAAGACGCCTAACTCGGACCCTACTATTGGAGAAATGTTTTAGTCTCCAAGGAAAGCCTTGTTAAAAATAAAATTCATATTTTATTGGCAACATTAAGAAAATTTACAATATTTACAGTATTTTATTTTGAGAAAGTTACATCATCAAATAAAGTAAATGTTGCAAATATTACAGCCAAAATATTTGTTTATTATTTTTGCGAACAAAAGACAATATATATCGCAGTGGTAATATTTTTAGGAATGACTTGAATGTGCGTGTACCACTACCTTTAAAATCAAAATCAAACCTTAGACTTAAAAGGCCGACAACGCTTCTGTGACCCCCCGGGTGTTGCAAGTGTCTATGGATGGCGGTGATCACTTAACATAACGTGACGCGCCTGCTTGTTTGCCTTCGTCTTTCATAAAAAAAAGACTTCATCGTTCCTTGCCATCATGCGGGATTAAGATAAAACACACTTAATTCTCTAATTTAAAAAAATTCTTAAACTACTTAAAGTACTAAAACTCGTTGTGTCCTCACCTTTTCCACTCCAGGTGATATAAGAGAGAACACGGATATTGCTGCCTATACACTGTTGGTAGGGTAACCATGCTTTGAGTTTGTAATGGATTATAGAAATTAATATGGACGAAAAACGAAAGCGAATTAAAATAGCGCTGATAAGTAACTAGACTATATTGTGTTTGAATGAATGAATTTATTTATTTTATTTAAAAAATATTATTCAGTATATTAATTTTTATCAGAAAATATATTTTTAGGCGCAGACGGATCAAAAGATTAAAGCGTAATAATATACGTATTACTATGTAATTAGCCTTTACTTTGTTTGAGGAGGGTCTCATACCTTCCCCCAAATAACAGTTGCATCAGCTTGTCCCCTAGCGGTTTCAGATGTCCAAACGTTGCGGTGACCACTTTCCGTCAAATGAGTTGCGTGCCTGTTTAACTGCTTAGTGGTATAAAAAATATATTTTTACTAATGATATCCAAAGTTTGGGCACCCTCGTACAGGGCGTTATGGCTACTAATAAACCAGCCGATTACACGTAAGTATTTTGTTCGTAAAGTTTATAGAAACTAGTTTGCCGTCCGCTGTTTTGCCCACATATATAAGATATTGATAACCTTATTAGTTGTTGAATTACTTACTTTTAAGTAAATTTAAAACACAGTTCCATAATATGTCGCGAATTTTTTCCATAAGTTATTTGTTTTAGTATCTTGCAACTATACATTCTATCAACTATCTTGTATTATTTAATTATACTTCGATAAATCACCAAGGATTTATAGTGTGAAAAACTAAATCAAGCAAATTCATATTTAATTAAACTCGCAATTTAGGTACTCGCAAAAAAGAATACAAAAATTAAATCGAAAAAAATGCAAGGAACCATCGATAAAGAACTAGAATTCCAAACAAAATAAAAAAAATATCTTCCTCACTACAATAAAGATGACAAGTAATATGATTTATTTCAATAAACTTCAATTTCTAGAATTGTGTATTAGAAAAAAAATCTTAACGTGTGCAAAATGAAACCATGTCAAACTAGCTCACTAGACGTCTACTCATTTAATGTGATTTAAAGGCGTAGAGCAGTGTTTTGCCGAAGACACTTTTTATAAGGATTGTGAGTATAGTTGTTCATTATACGTTGATGCAAAGAACTTATATTTTAACTCAATCTATGTAATTTGTCCCTACCTACGACATATTTATTTTATTTATAAGGAATTTTAAAATATATTTAACAAATAGCGGCGCGTGGCTTAAAGCGACACTATCTAGAAACACGTTAACGATTAGCAGATATCAACTACATCATAAAAATAATCGTGACACCACAATATAAATACATGCAGTAGTATAACTTCATAAAAATGCACGATTGCATTGATGCAATTATTAATGCGACGATTTTATCGGTGTTGGGAAAATAAGCAGCGCCATGTCGCTAATCCTCGAGACTAATCGCGTTTTATTATCGAGTATTTTCTCCATCATTAATCAGCTTAGTCGAATATAGCACACAGCTGCTGAATATAGATCTCCCTTCTAGAATGCCATTTTTCAATCTATGTTAGATGTTTCAATCCATCGCGAACTGGTCTTCTGCTCATTATTTTGTTGTGGTGACACCAAGAAAAGTCAATTCCAAGCCCTTATTTCAAGTAGTGACGTTAACCACAACCGTGGACCGCCAGTCCACATATATCATTGAACGCGATACCATCTGCTTCCTAGCGAAAACAATAAGATTCGAGCCTCCAAATTGACTAGCTCCTGGACAATCTGATCAAGTGTATTTATAACTTCCAGGTCTATTGGGATGTACTGTGGAAATGACATAAATTTATTTTTAATTGTTTTAAAGTATTCAGCATTTTTGCCTAATCTATGAGTAAAAGTTTGTTGAGTTTAAAAATCAAGAAATTTTTTGACCGCTTTGTCTTTTATACCAAATTAGCTGCGCTCTGTTGCTTTACGCCAGTATGAATTTTGAGGTAAAAAGTACGCTATATATTATTCCAGATTTTTTTTATGAAAGTGGGAGGCAAACGAGCACATGATGTTAAGTGATAATCGGCGCCCATAGACATCTGCAACAACCGGGGATCACAGAAGCGTTGCTGGACTTTAAAATTCATCGATATCAGTCCAGATGTTTACAAGTCATTTAAATACCGACTTTGCTTATATCTAGAAGATCTAAGATTTAACGGTATTATTTTTCTTGCAAACATTTATTTTACTCACATGCTGGTTCGTGAAAAAAAGGTATAATTAAACAATGGTTTCTCTTTATACGCGGATTGAAAAAACTATGAGTGGATAACTCAGCTAAGCTTGGCCTTCGAGTCTCATGACTATTGACCATGTCTACCTCGTAAGGGATAAAAACGTAATTTTGTATATTACATTTTCAGTAGAAAAAAAGGGACAAAATAAAAATTAAACGTAACTTTTTCTCAGAGCGCTGAAGCGTCACTAATGTGTAATGAATATTATTCATGAAGTTTAGATTGATTCATTTAAACATTGTATTTATTTAAGAGTTTTGTTAAAGTAAACCATAAATTAGATATAAATTTTTGTCTTGCAAGGACACGAATAAAACAAAAATATGATTAGTTTTTTGCCAAAGAAAAACCGTCTATCTACGGTTCAGTATTTCGTTAGAAATTATGGCAAGTAAGTTAAATGTAAAGCGATATATGCAAATTACATATATAAAATTTAATTATTATTATATACCTATTTGTTTTATTTAGTTTTTTGTATCTGTTGTACATAAATATATCATCTGTGATTTCAACTGTCTAGCTGTCACGGTTCCGAATATACAGCCTGATGAACAATGGACATATGTACAGTCACAAAATCTTAGTAATAGGATCTTGATTTTATCTATTGAGCACGGAACCCTAAACATGTTCACGTTGTAGAGTCGCAAACAGTCGGCAATAACAATATCGGATTGCTTCTATATTTCGGAAGTAGACCTCTTGAAACATATACGGTTTAAGACCTGAGTTACCTTTCTAAACATAATTTACATTTAGGTCATAATGTCCCAAAATGGAGCAGTGCGAATGTGATTGTATGAGCTCTGTCAGGTAATTGTGATTAATTCGTTGCGTGTGGTGCGGTGTCGCTGGAATGTCGCCTTGCCAGCGATATTGGGAGAGGACTGAGTGAAGGGCGAAGCGAGCAGCGAGCAACATATAGACAGACACACTATTCAAAGACTTCTAAACTAAAGCCATAAGGCGTTTTTATTTAATATTAGGAGAGTGATTCGTTGTGACTAACTTCCAGGTACGGTACGGTGTTGCTGGATTGTCGCCCTATCTACCTACCTACCTACCTACCTCCTGTAGGTGTCGGTGTCGGTGTAGCGAGCAGCGGATTATATACAGACAGACACACACAATAGTGGAAGATTATTATGAATTTTGTTTTCAATATTATGTGATTAATTTGTGGCGTGTGATGCGGTGTTGCTGAAATGTCGTACTGCCAGCGATATCGCGACAGAACTGTGGCAGGCTAAACAAGTAGCTAGGAAAAAAGACTCTCATGTCACCGCAAATTGTAAAGGTTAATAAAGATAAAGGTCTTAAAATAGAAGAATTTTTCATCGGCAACGGGATAGCAATTAGCCCATCATTAAGCTTAACGTAGCGTCAAGGTCTCATGATTCTTGGCTCTGTCTACCCCATAAACGATAAAAAAGGTCATTCAAAATTTTGCCTCCCTTATCAAACATGTTTTAAATAGATATTTAATAACGTGACGAAAACACAATATGTAATATCCCTTAAACCACATTCGCTAATAGAAAACGCACCTCTAGAATTAGGCAGCCGTGCAATCTGACATTCGCAACGATGACTAAACCCGTTTTATTTTGTTCACTTGTAATATTATAATTTGTAAAACTCATTAGTTGGGAGGTCAACACAGTAATTGTGTCGCGGTTGTTTGGAAGCGTCGAGAACTACTCGTGCTTTTTTAAATTTAGAATTGCATTATTTTCTACATAAATATACTCGTCATTATGAGCGGCCTGTAGTAGCCATAGATCTTTCAAGATTTTTTATTATTTTTTCAACTCTCATGGCATAAATGCATTTAAATTGCAAAGCCCTAATCTGAAAAAGAGACAGTTTCTGTAAAGTATACAACAAAAGTGGTTCTAAATCACTGATTTTTTTTTTGCTGTTAATAAAGTGACGTTTGATCGACTAAGAAATTACAAGTAAAAATTGATATTACTTATATCACTTACATTAAGGTAGCATATTTACTACCTACTCACATAATTGGTTAACTACTCGGTACCAAGACATATGTAAAATAACATACGAAACACGACATATATCCAATCCAAGCTCAACGAAATACACCGATCAATCTTATTTAAACTGATATACGCCTACTTCTAACGTAACCTATGGTCTAATAATTACAAGCCGCCCATACCTACACAAAGCTGACCTAAAATGGCCACCTGAGCTAGTTAGCACAAAATGGCTGGTCCAATTCATTTGAATATGTAAAAACGACGGTGGCCGCCACATTTTCAAGCACGGCTTACACGACAGCGAACCATAATTCGCCTCTAATGGAGTCTGCAACACGCACCGCCACACATCAACGGCAAACAGACAGACAGACGCATAAGGCAAAACTTATTTTATCTTTCAAATGAATTTTTACCTTATTCGTCAAAAAATAAAGTTGAGTTTGGGTCAAAAAGGAAGCAGTGTCCAGTCTAAAGGAGTGTGTAGATTGATTGGAATAATTATAGATGTTTAACAATTTAATAGTGTCATAAAGTTATATTTTCAATCGTTTGCTGTTTGGCATAGTAAATCTAATAAAAATATGTTCTTGATTAATACTAGTAGCTTGAATAAACTTTACCTTCCTGTTACTTGAGGATTTGTCTTGACTAATATTTCTCTAGTTTGATTAAAACTTGTTTTTATACATTGAAAAATCATACACAGTGAAGTTAGATTATAATTAGAAATATAACTTAGACCAGTTTTACATTACGTAGTATTTTATCTACCTTCAAGCTGTATTACAGTCTGATAGGATATAAAACTATTTTATTATGAATAAATAAAGAAAAAATATCACACAAGGATCTTCGATAGTTGAATAGATAAGCAGATAAGCAATTATTTTATTTTTTTTGCTCGAAACCCGTCAAAAATGTTTAAGCGACATTCGTGCACCCAATTATTCGTCTATACTATAAACAGGAAGAGCGTTATTGTTTGATTGATAGAACCTGCTGATCTTTAGAACTACCTACTAATCTGATTTGAAAAATATTTTGTCTGATGGTTCATTTATCGAGGAAGGCATTAAACTATTTTTATCCCGTAATTCCCACGGAAACGCAGTAAGATCGCTAAAATTAGTTCCGAAGCCCAGTGTAAAATCCTCTCAAAGTCGTTTAGCGTGTGCCCGCGTCACATCTCAGCCGTCACAGACGTCCACATAACTCTGCTCGGAATGAAGTCACAAATCCGTACCTGGATGTGTCTGGGAGGCAATACTGCAATATCAAACTTAATGGACGATGCTATACACATAAATGTTAAATGCTGATGTAATTCTTTTGATTTTGGTGATGAAAATCACAAATTCTACCAATAATAAAGAATGTATTAACAGCAGGAAAAGTAGTGAGCCTAGGTTTTGAATAACTTTTGACAAAAATTAATATAATCAGACTGAAAGCACACAGAAAAAAGAATTAAAATTTGTCATATTTCACTTCCCATTTGGCATACTTGTATATTTTTGACTAAGTTAGTCGTAAAAAAATATATTTATCCGTAGTTATTTCAGTATTTATTTTCTTTTCTATTTAAAAGAAATTATTATTATTTTATTTATTAGGCATATTAAATGAATTGAATGTATTTCGATATCAGAAAAAAATCTGAAGTAATGAGAAGTATGTAAAATTAAAGATAGTGTAACAGCCAAACTCCAAAAATATTATATATTAGATAAAAGTTAAATTCTTTCTAAATGATTTTGTCGGAGATAAGTATTGTGTATATTTTTTTGCAACACCCGCGGATTCACGTAAGTGTGGCTGTGGCCTTTAAAAAGCCCCCGATTTCCCAAATGGGAAGGGCGGGCAAGTTGGACCTCCGGCTCTCCCATTCACGTCTGTTTCTATTCATGCAAGCTGATAATCATAAACTAAAGGATTACTGTATGCTACACGGAGAACCTTATTATTATTTAAAGGATCAATATAATCCATCTGATTTGAATAGCTCGACCTTGGTGTAATAAAGCATGAAGTAGTCACCTGCTTAAACCTGGTTTCGCCGTAAAACTGGAAGGCATGTAGATTGGGTTTATTGTCTATCAGGGCTGGCAATTTTTCAAACACCTATTCTAGGATTTTTTTTCTGTTTTTCCCTTTGAATTAGCAGAGGTTAGATCGTAGTCGTTCTGTGTAAAAATCAGTTACCTCACCAAATTTTAAGCGTCACTGCTGAGGATGGAACTGGGATAACGCTCGGATAAAAAGGTCTGAGGATTTTTGTGCATTTTAAATGATCATTCAAAATCAAGATTTGTCCTGTAGCACATGCTAAATTGGCATTGTTAGGTAAGCGTGCTTGTTAAAAACAAAGTCGTTAAACCATTTCGCTACTAAATGGTATCTGTTAGAAACCAACAATGGAATTTTTTTGAAGTCATGTCGAAGTTTACGCAAATAGAATACATTTATTTTCAGTTGTATTATAATTATAAGTACTGCTATCTGTTAGATGCTATCTGATATAATGCACATATTCGCTGTCCTCTAGTAGGAATTAGTAAGGAGTATATACTTTGTAGGAGAGTTTTAACGGCTAATATTTTACTTCATTCTCACGAGAGCCAAATCATAGAACACATTTTGTATTAAAACAAAGTGATAGCCCTAAGACTGACGCAACAAGAGCTATTTATGATTGTAATTTAGTGATTAATGCTAGCGCACTTTTGTAACATATAATGTCATGTTACTCGGCCACAAGGATTTGTGACTGTAAATGTGATTGGATAATTGCTTCATTTTGACGCAAACCTGGACATTTTGATGCGAATGTAATGCTAGTCAACTAGGTACTGGGTGTGAATTAAATCACTCAAATTACATTTTTCCGTGATTGTTTTTTGATGTGAAACCATTTAATACTATTTTGTGTCCGGTGTCTATAAATTAAATTAGTATTTATTAATATTATAATATTTGAAATAATTTTACTCTCCCTCTTTGAAGGAATATGACTACTGCATATGGGCCAAGTATGTATGTATAGCCGAAGTATTTGAGAGTATTGTAAGACAAAGAAATAGTTGATGTGGTTAGAATGTTTTTTGTGATATAAAAAATTAAAAATTACTGCTTTTTGGAGTATATTTTTATTAGAAATCAGCATACTTATATAAACCTTACAATTGGTACTATATGTACTGTTTCAACCCTCCACTGCCGTTTTAGACCACTCCGGTTCCTCGTTCCGCGACATCTCCCTGACTATTGTTTTCGCCACTCATTCTATTTATTAGAATTTGAAAATATATGTATTTGATATCTTCATAAATGGTCAGTGAGCGAAATGAAAAACCTCTACTTACAATACACACAGCGACTTTATATCACGGAGGCGTGTGTCCAATTTAACATATCGTGCCGCGGCCGTATCTCGTAGGACAAGCGACAGCCGCGCAAGGTGCGTAGGCCGGCGTAACTACCGCGGTAGCGGGTAAATCAGCCATTGTCTGATTGGGTGTAGCCTCCGCATTCTTGGCTACACACCTATGCATGTCGAGAAGCGATCGTGTTCTATTTTTGAATCTTTTTGTTTATAATTTTTACTTTTTCGGCCAGTTATGAAACGTCTGTTTTTTATATCACATAGTATTTTCTATTTGGGCCAGTTCTTTTTTTATTGGTTTAATATCCTGGATACTAGTATTTTTACTTTTATTGTGTGTAGCTACATTTCGGTGTGATATAGGAGAATCCCCTTAAAACAAGGGTTTCTTCATAGACTTGGTTTAGCAACCTGTCTATATGTATTATATATCTGAATCTCAATACCATCAATAAGCCTTTTGGACCTATTTAGATCTTAAAGTATAAAGACGTGACACTCTGATTTATTTATTTTTTACTACACTTAAACTACGTCAGGTTTATTTCGTTTTTAGAGATTTTTAGCTATCTTTAACCAAAATGTAAACTGTAACTGACATCTACAGAACACATCTAGGCAACATAGTGTGGAGCCTAACGTTTATAATTAGAGATTGATATAATAGTAAGTATAAAAGAGAGAATATCTGTGTATTTGTGAAGTCTATTACACATGGCAATACTCGCGTGTCGTCCGCCGCAACATATCGGATCGGTTCGGACCGCCGCGCCGCCGCGTCCCGTTGCGTCGGTATACGCAACTGCACAATTAAACCTCATAACGCGTGCTTGTGAGGCGATGCACGTGATAGGTATATACGGCATTTATTTGTTACTAGCTGCGTCCCGTGGTGTTGCACTTCTAATACAAGAGTTCTTTGGAGGGAACTAAGAGCGTGGTGGACCTGTTTTGATACACAAATTCAACGTATAACTACATATATATTAAATATACATAGGTACATAACATTCATACATAATATAAAAATATGTATATCATAACAACCATTTTTCTATCTTGACCTGAACAAGGATTGAAATGAATTCACGCAAATCATTAATAATAATGTATACATATTTGAAATATTAATTATCTGTGAACAGACAAAGTCCAGTTACAGATTCATTATTTGTATATCAACACTTACTTAATAAACTAAATAACCACACAATAAACAACTTTTCATTCTGGGTTTTATTTAGGCTTAGATAGCAATAGTTCTGAAATATGACTAAAAATTATATTAGTTATCGTATATTAGTTCTAGTTATAGTCCTGTCTAAGACTTAAGCCCGGTTTTCACAGCCCCTGATACTGTAAACCCAGTAGACAGCAACTGTATATTCTGCTGTCTATACAGTACTGTCACTTTCCCGCCGTGTTCTCACTACTGAGTCTACATTGGGAGACGTACACAGCTACTGTTCTTGCCTTAGGTTTCTGAACCATTTTGTTTTCACGATACTATCTAACAGCGTTCATATAGCGGGCCCTGTAGCTATCCTTATGAGAGTGGGGGAAGGTCAGTGGTCAGTAGAAACAAGAATACTTGAATTAGCTAGCTGTCCATCAACAACTGACCGGTCGGTATCAAAGTATTCTCAAACCCAGTAGCTGTCAAACAGTAACTGTCCTTCACTGACCGCCAGCTACTGGGCCTGTGAAAACCGGGCTTTAGTAAAACCCAAACATTACAGTACAGTCAACTACAAATATTCATACAGTGTAGTTATATTTGTTGTTGACTGTACATATCGGGACCGTATGCATAGACAGCTCAGTTGAAACTTCGCCAGCCGCAATGGGGGTCCACAATATTTGCATTATTATAGTTAATTACCGCCAAATCTTGTTTTCCTATTACAACCCGCATGAGATCTTAATTACACAAGTACGAGTGATTAATGTTGAATTCGTTATGTTACAATCTTGGAAATTCGTCGGATTTGGTTCTAGTTTAAGTACTTACTTTAGTATATCGTTTGTTGACCAATTAAATTCTCACAGCTTATTGCATATTTATCTTTAAAAAAATTAATTTCTGTTTTTATGTTTAGCGTACATTAAAGTTATTACAAACAAACAAATTTCGCGTTTATACTCGTAATATTAGTTATGAAGGAGATACAATCAATAAGTAGTCATAGCAGTGCTTAATCTAGCGAACGACATTGCAATGCTGTAAAATTACGAAGCACCGGTAATCCATAGGTTTTATGTGCAGTCAATTGCCTCTCGACTTAAAGTCAGGTTAATTTCTCATCGGTACTGCCCAGAGAAATGGTCCGAAATACTGGACTGTTTAAGACGTCTAGTAATAGACTACTGTGATTGACCCGCGTTTACCGAAGAAATTACTGGAATAAAAGTACCCTATATCCTTCCTAGAGAAATGGACTACCAAAAACAAACACATGACAGATACATACGATTAACATTAGTATAAAAAAAGAACTGCACTGGCTGGTAATAAAAAAATAAATTAAAAAAACCTGATTTAAAAAATTTCGATTTTTTCCCATTCCCGCCATATTTTACTATATTTGTTATTATAATATAATTTGTTATTTTATATATTTTTAACTAGTTTTTGCCCGCGGCTTCGCTTGCGTCAAATACGAGGGGGGATGGAAAGAGATTAAAAGTAGCCTATGACACTCTCCAGCCCTTAAATTATCTCCACATAAAAAATCACACCAACCGTTGTTTAGTTTTAACGTAAAAGACGGACAAACACACTTTCACATTTTTAATATTATTATAAAAGTATGGATTAATATATCACTTGTACAATTTTAAATTTTATTATGAAGGCACCATCGTAAACAGACTGAAACCTTTTGAGACTTTTACCCATCGATGTTACAACTCAATATCTTGATAATTTACATAAGCTATCGTGTTCATATGTGAGGGATTTAATTATAGAGCCTTCCTGCATATTAGCTCTAAGTGAACAATTTATGTTTTTCGATTTGGAATTGTCTCCGGAAATTAACATTTACAATTATTTGCAGAAATATCATTAACTTTTAGCCGCTTCTAAAAATGTGTCCCATAATTCCCGTGAGAATTTTGCAATTCCCGTGCAACTGAACACCTAATTCGTAAAAGGAACCCCCATGTAAAATTTCAAATTGTTAAGGACACTTGCAATTTCTGAGATTCCGTGTTAAGATTGTGTCAGTCAATGACTTATCGCTTTTATACATATTGATTAGGAGCCTTGGCTTCCGTAGTCTGAATGAGGGATATAGTCTTATACCTTATGTAAATTAAATTAAAATTCTAAAATTCTACGGTAAATAAATAAATATAATCATTTATTTACCGCAAATTGTAAGTTAAATCAAGGGAAAGGGCTTAAAACAGGAGCCTTCAAAAAGACGATAGGCAATCAGTCAATCTGATTCTCCATATCGCCAATAAGCCCACTATTCGTCTAATCTTGGTCTTCAAGTTTTACGACTCTTGGCTCTGTCTACCCCAGTAGGGATAAAGACGTGATATTATTTCTTTATTATAAAAAAAATTCTTGCCACCATTACCAAGTAATTTTGCATCAGAATACAAAATCGCATAGAAAAATACACTGTAGATTATATTGCTCTATAGTACAAAGCTTGTCATCAAGAGCTATGTGCATGTACGTATAGAAGCGTCATAAACGTTTGACTGAGACTTACCGGGGAATGATTTATGTGTGTATGTCTGTCAGTGCATTCCACCATATCCTGAAGCCTTCATAACTAACAGTCTTGTCTTACTTCGTCTTGATGTAGAAATCTCGTACATTTCCTGACGTAAATTCCACATAAAGAACAGTCCAAGTTGATTATATCGTCTATGTTATGTATTTAATATTACAATGGCCAGAAAGCTGAATTTTTTCTTGCTAGGTAATCAGAATTTGCTTACAATTGGCAATGTCAGCGTTCTGAGCACGTGAAAGCTTATACAATTTTTAAGTTTTTAATTAGTTTTACTTTTTAAAACAAAAACAGATATTCTTTTAGTTTATTTTAGCTTATTTGTTTAAAAAAAAGTATTAAAAGTAACAAAAGAGTCCACAAAAAAATTACATTCCATCTATTTCATCCGCGTTTGCGATCGAAATCCTCGAAATAACGGGTTTGAAAAGTATATGTTACTCCAAAAGACCTATATCTTTTCTATATCTGTGCCATATTTCTTCAAAATTGGTATATTGACATACAAAAATATAAATCCTTTATAATATATTTACCATAATCTCATTTAGGTATGCTTTTAGGATACATTTGTAAATCAGAAAGCTCCAAACTACTACTCTAAAAATTGTTAAAATATTTATTCGATTATTGAATAAATTCATTATACTCGATTGCCATTCGATTGCCCAAATATTCATCGATATAAACCTTACACTCCTCACCTAGATACCAATTGATTTGTCTTTGTTTTAAAGCCAATACATTTCGCGCGAGGGCCGGTCATAACTCTCAAATCTCATAAAACAAATACACGCAAACTCAATTTAAATTGCGCCGCAAATGCCTCTGATAGCCATGAACTGATTTTATATATTGTCCTGGACATAAATCGCAATAACATTAAATATGTAACATTGGTATATAGCCCCAAGGACCTCACTGTCTGCTCCCATTTAAACAAGTATTTACATAAATTTAATTTTTGGAACATCTGGTGACAAGTGAAATTTCAATTCCGTTTAGTTAACCTTTGCGGAATTCACTCATTATTAGCCGATCCTGGGTGCACCATCATGTTACGCTTGTCATAATAAAGCATTGTCACGGATAATAAAAATATATGTCAAATTTGGGAAGTGGGTAAAATTTTGCTTTCAAGATTTGTTTACAGACAACGGGACAGGTGAAACTAAATAAAATCTTGTATACTTAATGAGTTTTCAGCTGAAATTGTTGCCAGTTGTTGCTACCAATTCAAATTTTATTTTACCATCACTATTGAAAACAGATCCTTCTAGAATATTCCTCAATGTTGAATGTTTTAATCTTTTAATAATTAATATCATATCTTCTCCTTATCTATTTTTATTCCCCAGGGACAGTACATAAAGGCCATAGAGAGCAATCACATTAAATATGTAATGTCAGTAATGCAAACATAAAGTTAAACAAAGTAGCATGCGCGCGCGCACGCCGCCCGCCAGGTAATCACCTGCCGTCGTATATTGCGCGGGAGCTGCTCCTACGGGAGATATCCCTGTATTGCTGGACAAGGAAAAGCATACCATTTCATGAAATAGAAAAAGTTTTTATTATTTTCTCAAATCGAGAAGTTGGCTATTTTTACCTGTACAGTTACTGTTTTGCTAGAAGTCACCGCTATTCCACATTATAATATTACAAACATTTGAGAATAAAATAAAATATTATAACAATATTAGTGGGTAAAATCACTATTTAAATCTTATAAGTAACATTTTCGTAATAAAAAATGTTAAGTTACTACTTTTTATGGGTTCCATATTCATCCTATGACGACTCATCCTCACAACTGTTTTTTTCTTGTTTCATCCTATATTTATTTCTGAATCAACCTACACTAATATAATCTGAGTATGTGTTAGAAATAGAATATAGGATAAATTAAGCAAGAAAAATGCGGAACTATTTGCGAAATTATTCTGTAATTCCCACGAGAACGGGAACAGTGAGAGCAAAACCGCCGAACTATCGTTTTTTATTTTTTCTCCCTTCCACCACTTTGGTAACTAAACTTACCAGACTAATAACAAGATAATATTTATTTAATAAGGCGGCTATTTTGTGAAGAAATCTGATAACAAGGGCGGAGATAATCTCAGCAACTACTTTTTCAATTACAACAAACAGGTCCATTCACATACACTTTTGCATTAACGCTGTCTACCCCGTAAAGTATAAAGTAATATTGTATGGCGCATTGACACAGCTCATAAAAGTAGAAATATTTAAACCCATTCTCCTTCGGATTACTTTAGACGTGTAGTTTAATTTGCCTGTCAGTGTACGCATTTATCTACGTGTGTTACAGTTATAGTTATAAATAAAATCTCGCCAGGCAGACATTAGTCATGATCCGTGGCTTGTGGCGCCTTCTATTCTTGCCGGTGTACTAAATTCCGATATATGCTTATTAAAGTATTTGTGCATTCATTGCAATGTTATATGTACAAGTGATGTAAATTGATGTGGGCATACTGGGCGATAGTTATTGACCCGGTAGCAGGGCTGGAGGGAACATATCAGGGCCCAGTGCCTAGGGCTATAAGTACATACATACGAGTACATATGATAACACCTTTTTTCACATAGGGGTAAGCAGATACTAAAATCTTCCACTTATTACGGTCCTGACGTACTTTCTACGCTTCATTCACATTCATCAATCTTGTTATACGCGCTCGTCGGTAAAGGGTACTACTTCTAACCGCCCTTTTCTAAGAACATCCTTTATTTGGTCTTTACAAGTAAAAAGTACAAAATACATTATTTTTTTACAGCATTATAAAAATGTTTTAAAAATAAAATGTGCATGATACTATATCTGACTATCTAGAAGATATTGTGAGTTGAAAATGTGCTAGAAAAAGCATAGTTTTCAAATAACCTGACTTTTTAATTTCATTTTCCTATTTTATTATCTTACGCCGGGCCCTTGGGCCTTTTGCTTCACAACGTCATGGCAAAATCCGGCTCTGCAGCAGTCAGTACTTTGTGGTTATCCCTTCTAAGAGCAAGTATGATTTGTGGTAGCTTTTACATAGTCACTGACTATTATAAGCTATAAAATAGACCGAGAACCGTTCATGTGCAAATGTATATAAACTTATACTGTTACATTCAGATAAATGGGAAAGCTCGTATCAATTGAATTTTATGCGTAGTTTTAACGGCTTCCGAGATATGTGTATCGGGATATGTTAATAAGTTAACTGGATGCGGGTGCGTAAAAGACGTAAGTAGAGCCTTAAGGCGCATATATGCTGATGAAATAATATTGAATTCTAATAAAGTTCAAGCAATTGTATTTATTTTTCTTCCGCTTGCTTTGAAACAATCAACGTTGCATCAAAACTGCTTTTGAGTATCTTATTTTTGTAGTCATACACACAAGTTTCGAACTTACTTGAAGGCTAACTTAATCGGTGTGATATGTGTCTATATATTTATATTTATTTATATTTTATTTATATTGTGATAAAGTTTTTAAATTGTGAAATACAAAGAAATTGAATGTGTTTTTAAACCAATAAATTCTCGAACTTACTTTGGGGCCAATACATGTGTGACTTGTCCTCTATATTATTTATTTATTATTTAGGTTTGGAAATATTTATTTTTATTTACTGGATAATTTATTTTAACCTTCAAAATACCTATAATACGAAAAAAATTTCGTTCTTTTTACAGCATAGTCATAATTTTTGTACGGAAATCTAGCTTAGTTCCTTAGACGACCGTAACGGCGCTGCTCTGATTTTTATAGTAAATTGACAATTACAATAACCATGATGAGAACGATCATTTTGTGCTATGGACATTGTATACCCCTTAACTTAAAATAATTGAAGCCGGCCTCTTAAAAGGATCCCATGTGTATATCGTTTATTAAGTTATTTTCCCTGCTCTACTCGTTCATATTTTATTACTAGTGACTCGGCATAATAAAGATTACTAACTACATACATTGGCAATTATTTAGTATCATTATGGTTTACTCTGCTTTTAGCATTAGTTAACTGAACTTTATAATGTAACCATATAATTATAATTAAGATGTACTATCTTAATTTCTGCATTAATATCCCAATTGAAATGAAACAAATTTAACGGATTTTATCGCGGTTTAATCACTACACACAAAGGAATTTCATACTGTTTTAAGTTCTCTATGTGTAACTATTTATTGAGCTCCGACGTTTCGGATACTTTTCA
>JADGIL010000908.1:0-15950 GCA_020352625.1 Cactoblastis cactorum
AACTTAAGAAATAATTAAATATTAATTTATTTTCTCAAACAAGGAAGTCTTCATATAATTTTTTAGCGACCCTAATATTACTAAAATGTCTCTTATATATTTTTTTACATCTATGTATGTCATTTGCAATCGCAGACAAACAAACATACATAGGGTTCAAACTTGGTTTTCTTCAAAAAGTCCAATACTTTCTCAATTTAAAATAAAAACACATTAAAACTATGGGCAAACATAGAACCAATTAAAAATTTAGTTATACATATATTAATTTTTTTTTAATAAATTAATACTGAAGGAATAGCCTTTTGCGCTATAGTTTTTAAAATATAGGATAAGCTGATGAGCTGTGACAGCAGGATGAACATATACAATGAGAGTAAGAGCGACAGAGACAGACATACTAATTTTTTTTATTATTTAACATCTGTCACAGATATCAAGCAATATTTTACAAACTATACATACAGATTATGACAGTTCAATATTACAGTAATTTGTATATCAAATGGTTTAATATTATCTGATACTACTACCTGGATCTGTGGGGTGCCGATCTGAATGCATGTGCAAGAAACATATCATGTTAAAAATAAGAAGTAAAGTTTGTAACTATGTATGATTAATTGTAAGGGATAATCTTCAAAAATATTAAACTTATCCGAAGATTAACCCAGTCAAATGCAAAAAATATATGTATATTTTTTTGTATTGGAAGCAAGTTATACACCTTTGCAAATTGAAAGCTTGTCTTTTTTTTAATTGAAGACAAATAATCCTATTTTATTTGTGTTGATTTGACCACAATAGGATTTTTGGATTGAAAATTTATACATTTGTGTTCTTTGATAATAATTTTTAATATTTTTACTACTATTTACTTTAAATTTCCCTATTTTAAGACAACATTGAACATTTACCTTGTCCTAAGTGTACAATGGTTTTAATAAATGTAAGTCTGACTTTCGAACGAAGACTTGGTCAGATTTAATTCTGGTCTAATAATTTAATGAACTAGCTAATGGTCAAAATAAATAAATCAAAATATTATTCATAAATTAAACCTTCCCAGGTATTTTTTCTTATCAATATTTAATGATCATTTATATCTTAATCAAGCTACAGACTACCAGCATTCTGGAACAACCACTACTAAGAAGAAATGCTGTAAGAAACTAGCAGTTTTGGTCCCTATTGTGCCAGAAAAGTTTGATTATCTATTTATTTCTATAAATAATCATTTTTATAAGTAGTTTAAAAATTTCAATTTATTGAATAACCTTTTTTCATACCTGTATAGTGGGACCAGTTGCAGGAATAGCGTGGACAACTATCTGTTGACCGTTGGGACCCTGCACAATATGTTGTTGTGGATTGTTCATTTGAACAACCTGGAGTTGTTGACCATTGATTGTTACCACTTGAGCCCCTTCAGAATTCTGGATCTGAGAGTGCTCCATCTTGTATCACTGGAAGATAATATTTTTTATAGAATTTATGATAACGCCTATCATCTGTTACTATTATATTCTATTATTTGTAACATTTTGCCCTAATTAAAAGGGCAAAATGTAACAAATATGCAGTCTTTGGTCTTTCTAGAAGATTATGGAAAAACTTACATGTATGTGCTTTATTTTAAACAATATAGTAAAACTATTTTCTGCATGTTCATACTTCTAGATATATGATTTTGCAAATGTATGTTAGGCGATAATTAGGTACTAAAAAGATAAATTCTTGGATAGTGGTAAGTTGTTAAAAGATGCAACTTGCAACGTAGCAGCCGTGTAAGTCACCAATGTAAATGTATGATTTTGTGTAAAATTGTAATGCTAAGGTTTTAAGAACTTTCAAAAGAGCAAGTTACCCTGGGATCACTTACCAACTACTACTCAAAAGGAATCGGACGTAAATAAACTGAGTTTCCAAAATATACACGTCACTGCTGGTACGAGGCCACCGTAAGCAATGTCGTCAAAATGGCTGCTCATGTAATTCCCTCATCCTTGATAAAAAGTATAAGCTCATTGTTTCCTAACAAAATAGTAATATTTCTTTGCAATAACAAAACCATCTCAAAAGAATTTTCGGCGAAAAATTGTAAACTTACATTCGGGATCCTCACTGGTTTTTCAATGATTGGTTGACAAAAGATAGACCAATGGACGAAGTCAATGATCGCAAGAACGCAGTAGATTGGTTCGGCGCATTACCACTCCCAAAGAAGCGCGGTTTCCCGAATAACCAATCATTCAAGTAATTAATTTGTTGTCTATGTCCAGCCAATTAAAATGTCAAGTTCGGATTTTTTTAACTGTTTCATATATCATAATAATCATTTAATTTTTAATATAATTGGAAATACGTATAATTTTTATACGAAAACATTTTTGTAGGTAATTAAAAATTTTGAATGAATGAACGACTTATTCGAATTTAGCATTGTCTATGAATGCCATTTTGTTTGTGATTTGACTGTGTAAATTTGATTCTTTGCGATTATTTTAATTCTTGTTGATAAAAACTAACATTTAATTTAATAAACTAATGTTGAAGTGATTAAGGAATACGTAAAATGAATTCTACAATATCTGAAGACTTATCTCGGGAACATTTAGCATTAGAAGCAGCAAAGTGTATTCGTAGGTTATCTTTTGAAAGTAGAACTTGCCTTTTTTCAATTGTTTCCTATTGTGACAAGCCGTTTATTTTGTTGTTATTATTTCAGAAAATATCTTTACAAACAGTTTAAAAGTTAAATCTTTACACAAAGAACTCTTGGAAATAAACCTGTCTGTAACTGGATACATTGAAGAAAGTAAGCAACGCTTGGATGAGTTACGTCTAAATTTGGCACACGAAGCTAAGAGCTCACATAAAGTTGTAGAAATATTGTCAGAAAAATGTGAGTATCAACGGTATGCATATAGGAAACGGTGTTGATAACTTGTTTTGAATCAGATTACATCCCACATATTAAACTACTACCCAATTAAGTCTATGCTCAGACCTCTTATTCAACAATAGTTATTGACTGTCTTCTGCACAGTGAACTGTTCAACATCAGGTTTAATTGGTGTGCGATTACAATCAGGTTTGATCTTTACACATGTTCCAAAGAACACAAAAATTTCAACTTATGACTGACTAGCTAATGCCTGCGACTTCGTCCAACCAATGGATACTAATATCTTGTCAGCGACTTGCTCGGTTACAATAAATTATATCCCTCGGGAACCATACATTTTTCTGGTATAAAAAGTAGCCTATCTTTTAATCTAGGTCATAGTCCATCACAGTTTTTGTGTGATGTGCATACAAACAGACAGACAGATAAAAATTCTAAAAATAATTGTGTTGGCTAGTATAGGTCCTATAAAGAGCTCCTATAAATGTTTTTCTTAAATATCTCCCATGTACAGACATAGCTCAGTTACAATTTTATTATTTGTATAGATAATAATTACAATTTACTCCAATGTGTTAAAACATTATGTGAAATGTTTATTATTACACAACTTTAAACAAGTTTAAAATATGTAATTTTTCAGAACACATCTTGAAATAATGTCTACTCCACCACCTGCACCACAAAAGCGCACTCTCTTAAGAAGAAATATAAAACATGTGCAAGTGGAAAACAATAACAATAGTAGCAAGAATTTAGAGCGCTTGCAAGCTCGAAAATTTATAACTTGGTATAAACATATGATAGATAATGATCGTCAAAACCTTTGTCTGTATTTATCAGATGATGTCATGATGGAATATTTTGGCAGAACAATCAAAACTAGAAAGAAAGTTGCCGCATTCTTAAAATATGACATGCAATGCTCGAGACATTATTTTACATCAGTGGAAAGTATTGAGAAAATTCAAATGAGGCAAGACATAGTATCTAGGTTAGTGTGTTCACTATTTAAAAATTCTCTAACAATAAATGTATTTCATAACTGGCCATATGTATTACTTCAGTACGCTCAGAGACTACTCCACTGAATGTAATCTTATAAGTGTATTTATTTCTACTGTTAAAATTATTGCAAAAATATGAAAAATTTCAGAAAATCTTATATTCAATTGACTCTTATTTCTTTTCCAGGAGTGGGAATGAATCATTAGCAAGTCCTCTAAATTCTCCCGAAATTATCAATTCGAATGTTGAAAGATCTGGAAAAAGGAAGATAATCCGAAATCAAAGTCCAGAATGGGCTGATGGCTGCAAACCTAAAGATGAATCTACAGAAATAAAAAGAAGCAAGCCAAATGAATCTCTCAATGATAACAAAGTAGATGCTTTACCAAGGAATGGCATGAAAAGGGCCCATAGTGGAGACAGATCAGAAATAAACAGCAAAGGAGACAACATGCTCGCTAGACGAGTAAAACGGAAGTGTGTGCCGGTCACACCTCCCAATTGTGAAGTCGGTCAAGGTGATTGCATACCTTCCACCAGTGGGACTGATTCAGACCGATCCCATGATACTTTGAATGCTCAATTACCCAAATTAGCTGTTGAATGCAATGGATACATAGAGTTTACAAGGATGAGAAATAATCGTGCCACGGACTCTATGAAATGGGAACGAAAATGTAAGGTACAAATTAGTTATTCAGAAGATCCTCTTAATATTGGGGAGTATATTATTTGGGCATTGCTGTATACTGATGAAAGTAAGTGCAGACGGAATCTTTTATCGGCTTTTGAAGAGATTGCTTTAGAGGAAGGGCTGGTGAAGTGATGTTATTATGATTTTACAATTCTTGAATTGAATAGGACTTATTAAAAATTTTACATTGTACAACCTTTGATTGATCCTAAGAATATGTTCATTCAAAGTTTATTTTTTGGCTGCCAAAAAATTTTCTAACAATTTAAAAATCCCTACTAGAAATACTACATATTTTCCTTTTTTTTCTTGTTTATAAAAATGTGGAATGCCACATAATAATACTTTGAAAAAAGTATTTCTTTTTGATTTATGAATTTACGTTTTTATAAGGTATAAGTAACGTATTTTTTTTTAATTAGGATTTCCTTGAAAAAATTTAGTTTTACGCAGAGGAATGAAGAAATTCCAAGCCCACTACCAATTGTTGTGTCAATGAGGAATATTTATCTCCAAATAAGTGTGTGAAGTTATATTTTATCTTACACATCATGGTGTAAAAAAATATTATCAATGACGCGCAGCTAAGACGTTCCTGTAGGAGTTTTGAGATTAATTTTGAAGGTCTACTTCAGCATCATTTTTTTTTTATTCCATGTGGACTAATAACAAGAGCCAATAGTCGTGAGTCGTGACACTGTAGAATGGCTTAACAGTCATACTTAGTATGGCGTTTCAGTGGAATGGAGACAATTTTTACACTACTTGATTAGAATTTTTTAAATTAACTGTTCCAGAGATTAAACAAGCATTTCAACTTTGTCATATTAGTCATACTAGTCTATCGTTCCGAGCAGTTCTTTTTATGTCCAAACATAGTCCAGTTTTTATAATACATTGTATAGTTGAATACTCTGTTTTTTTTAACCTTTATTGGCAAAATATTTGGCAGTGGGGTTAGATCTACTTGATCGAAGGCATTGGTTCATTCTAAATTCTGCACAATATTATGTGATAACTAGATACAACTAGTATACTCTTATAGCATTTATTTTTTACCTCATTTTACAATGTGTTTACTTGCTGACAATTTTCTCATGAATTTGTTTAGTCACTAAGACTTAGGGACCAATATTCGTGCATGTTTTTAAATTATTGTAATATTTTTTCACCTGGGATAGTTCTGGAAATTTAAGTTGGGAACTTAATGAGTATTATTTATGTAATGACTACTCACCTCTTTTGCATCCACTACACTTTTGCAATTAACTATCCCAGCGTCCCATTCCAGTGGAAAGAAAGAAATATAGATATAATTACTTGGTTTTCTTCACTGCCGCTATGTTTTTAAATCTCTGGAAACCAAGTACTTAAAACTTTTATTTCTATTTTTTTAAAGAACAGTCTCGGCATATTGTAGTCCTTAATTGTATAGAAAAATATAGTATCTAATTAGCCATTTAGTTTACTTACCTTAGTGATCTGTATCGCAGTGCATTCTAAGCCCTCTCCACACTAGTGGAATTAGAATTATGTGACATGCTACAACTTTAGGAAAATTGATTAACCCCATTTGGGTCGTCCAAAAGTTAAGTCACACAAATTTCATGTGTAACGTGTAATCTATATGTAACACATATTTTGCAATATTCACCTAGGATATTAATTATTCACCTAGGAATCTTGTTGAATAAAACTAGCAGTAAAAAATATTTGCAATTCCATTTAGAGGACCTACATATTTTTCAATAACAACGATTTCCAAAAGTTGTTTATATTCTTATAGAAGTAGGACAAGAAAAATACCAGCTTTAAAAGTAGTTGAAAGTAAATTAAACAAGATATCTCTATAACTAGGTTATTCTGAGAAAAATCATAGGTTGATTTGTCTGTGCAATTAGCCCTCTTTTATCTACGCTATTATGAAAAGCCTAGCTAGAGTGTAAATCGATATTGCTACTAAGTTTTCACAACCTGTTTACCTGAATCTTTATTTGTAGTGACATAGTCTGTTCGATGCCTAATTATGTTTTATTTACTACCTTTTAATATACCACCGCAATTGTCTTTCTAGTTTGTTTTAAGTTAGTATTTAGTCTCAAATAGAATAGTTTTAGTTATAGGCTATTGACAAAAAATATCATGTTTCATGTTTAACATCTGGTTCGTGATACTATAATGTACTACTTACTATATAGGATTATAAAAGGTATCTTTGTAAAAGATTCGTGTTTTACATTATTTACCCAATAATTGCAATATTTTTTCTAAAATTGGTTACTTACATGTTAGCATATGAATTATAAATGAGATTTCCGAGTAAAATGTCCTTGTATGTACTTTAAGTTTTATGTTGTTACGGTCGTTACTTGAAAAGTAAAAGGGAGATTTTTGTTTTATTATGCTAGAGATGTATAAGACAAATAAAGGTTGTTTTAGCGATGTATGTGATTTTCATTTTCCTAAAAATGTACTAATTAAGCTATAGATGTATTATCACGTCTTTATTCCTTACGGAATAGACTAGAATGGTGGAATGGGAATTTAGATATAGTGATTTGTTACTAGGCCCGTCGCCTATGTGAAAAATCCCATGTTTTCCCTCTCCCTTTGTTAATTATTAAAATCTACGTTAAGCAACTGGCACATTCTACATTTTTTAAAAAAGAATCAAAATGTTTTTTATTTCACTTGAATTGCTATTTAGTATAGCTATATCTTTTCTTATTGTAAAGCTACAAACTACCAACTTTTCCGAACAACCACTGCTGAGAAGAACACGCCGAAAGAAACTTAGAGGTATCGGTTCTTATAAGCCTGAGGGGCTGTAAACAAATATTTTAAATTATAAAATAATAACAATTAGAAAAAGAATAAAATACATAAATCAAACTGGGATTAAAATCAAGCATCCACGATGCAAGTAAGATTTTAATCCTGTTCGTTGTCTGTAAGTAAGCGAGTATTTATCATATTTATCATTTTGCAAATAAACTTTGACCCTATTGCTATCTTATAGATCAACTACAAATAGACTTGCGGAAAAAACTGGTATTGAGTGCGGATCTTTAAAATACCGGCCAATTGCGAGTTGCCGCTTTTCATAACGGTGCGGAACACTTCACGCGCGATTCCTACTCGCACTTGGCCATTTATTAAATAGTAAACGAGTACAATGTATGTATATTGTGTATGAATAAAATTAAAAAATCTTAAATTGGAAATAAGCCGGAAGTATATTTACCATAGCATACAGCTTTTTTAATTATCCTGTAATCAGATCTAAATTATCTAATTTGTGGCACTTATTTTATGGCTTACAACTAATAACAGTAAATTAATGTAATTTGGATTATGTACGTTTCTCTTCCATTTCGATGTTTCAAAATATTGGAAGTTAAAGCGGCTCAAACTGGTTACAAAAAATTATTTACTCAGATGCAATAAAAAACAAAGTTGATGCATCGTCGTAAAAACTTAATGATCCATGATTAGCACAAAAACTAGTTCGTAAACGTGAAAAACCAAAATACAGATATTTAAAATGTTGCCGTTTTTATTCCTATTCATCAGGACGTACATAGATAATTTGCTTTTTAGCTATTTGCAACAAAATAATTATAATAATTATTTAAAGTTATTTACGATGTGATTCGACTTTGAGAGTTAATTGAATTTACTACTGACTTTTACGAATAGAATCAGATTCTTGTAGATAATTAAGTCCTGGTTTGTGGTTGTATAGATCATATATGTGGTTAATTTATACCTGCATATGTCAATTAACTAGAACATAATAAAGATACAAGACAACTATAGAATATTTGTTTTCATATTATTGATGAAATAATATGAAAACAATGAAATGGGAGTTTAAAATGTTATATGTAATAATAATTATTTATATAATATTTAATGCTTAGATCAAGGCATACGAACGCTTGTGTTTCACCTGGTTGGCCACCTCAGAATAGAGTGGTCGCCAACTTATATCCTTTTAAATTGTAACAGAAATAAATAAATAAATATTCTGAGTCTGACATTTTTCAGGGGAGGCATGGCCTCTAGATTCGCTTACTACTTACATAGTGTCATATTGATGCAAGATAAATAAACAATACAGTGTATTTTTTATTACATAACAGCAGTTTTTAATAACTTGATGAATACCTGAAACAACTATTACATTATAATGCATACATGCTGAAGTTCAATAATAAATGCTAAATTCAAAACTTCAAATAATTTCCACACCATAAAAAATTTAAGGATACCAAAAAGTACCAGCCATAACTTATCTTGTGTCATCCTCAGTCTGTGGATATTTTATCATATATTTTGTTTTATTTATGAGAGAACAAAGATTATTCATAGTATAGAAAATCAGTTCTAAATATTGCCTTTAAAATGAGAAAAATTTGAATAGTTACCAACATTTTACTTTGCAAATTATATTATGTATTGCAATTTAAAACATTGTTTAGCCATGTGTTGTAATTGCCATTGGCTTTCTCTGGAATTTTTTCAACAGGTTTCAAATATTTCAAATAACTTGTAATAATTTCAAATTAACCTTGAATATGTAAAGTATAACATACTTCAAAAAAACATACAAAATTATAGATTTTCTTATCATTACTATAGTGTTTCTGATCGATGAAACTTAATCATTTTTTTATTTTAAATTCTTATTTGAAAAAGGATATCATACAAGAGTTGCATATATTTTTTTAAAACAAGCAAGTAAACAGGCATGCTGCCCACCGGCAGAAAGTAATCACTGCATTCTGTGGATGCTTGCAACACATATCAACATGTGACGACCTACAATAATTTTTTTATCCCACCCTTTATGAATAACTCCATATTGCAATATATATTTGACCAAGTCAACATGACTTAGCTACTTACAATTAGGTACCTTACAAGTACATTACAAAATTGGCTTGAGACATGTCACTAACTTGTTTAGTGTAAAATACATTACATTTTATTAATGGCTACTTAATTAAAAATATCAGATGGTTAGAACCCATCAAATATGGCGACCATATCACATAGACTTGAGGCCACAGGTTCAAACAACTGATATTTAACCTATTGGAACTGTGGATCAATATCTTGATCATTAATATTCGTATCGAGTTCTTCATTTGCATTATTATCTTCAAGTGCAACATTATTATCTAAGCTGCGATCGACAGGGTCATTACTATCTAAGGCTGGGTGCTCAATTGCATTATTGCTCTCAATAGGAGCTTGATCAGCTACATTTTTAATCTCTAGCGCTGGTTTTTCCACCAGATTATTATTATTATTACTGACTAAAGCAGAGCTTTGCTTCATTGGTTGTGCTGCTGGAGTGACCTTTAAAGGTGGTAACGGAGCTGCCTTAGTTGTTAATGCTGACCTCAACCTCTCAATTTCTTTTTCAAGCTCAACAATTTTCTGTTTCTTCTCCACTAATTGAGAATTTTCCAACCTCAATGTCTCAATAGTTGCAGTCATAGTTATCTGTAGATTCTTGAATGACTGCAACTCTGTTGTGCACATTTGTAATTCTACTTGAGTGCTGTTTACCTTTTCTTCTATTTTCTTGAGTTTATTTTTAGTCAATAATATTTCATCACTAAGTTTTTCTTTACTTTTGTCTAAGGTTTTCACTTTTTCCATATAAGAATTTCTTTGTTCCATTAATGTCAAGGAATCGGCAACGCAAGTAGTTTGCTGCTTAGAACATTCTTGAATTTGAGCACTCATATCAGCAAGTTTTGATCGCATTTCTGTCTCCATACCCCAGCTATTGAAGAGTGAAAGGAAAAGCAGGATGCATAAAGCGAACAATAAATACATGGGCCAACGACGCATGTTCTCAATACCCATATCTAGTTAAGACAAACAGTTATAATCACCGGTTTTTACTAATTTAAATTCAACAGTATAATTAATTTATTTTATTAATTACTGAATAACGCTTGAACGACACGACGGCAAAATAAAAAATAAACAATCTCCAAAATTTTGACAATAAAATGACATGACAGAGAAGGGGAGGTTTGGGATAGGAAGACTGGGGAGGACATAGAGAATGGATGAATTGAATGAATTATAACGGCTTGAAATGAATGACAGATAGTGAAGTGACTAATTATAGACTATTGTCAATATTTTCTCTAACGTTTTTGTTATACTGGCAACATTGGTTTGGTCACGTGACCACAATTCTATAGTCATAGACAACAATTCTTCATCGACTTCTTTGGTTTATAGCCACGAGGTTTTTAGAAATATTTCAATTTAATAGTGAAATATAAACAATAGTACATTTTCTTTGTACAAAATGCCACCCAGTAATCCTTTACCACCTAAAGAAAATGCCCTTTTTAAAAGAATTTTGGTAAGTTTATTGGTAAACATTCAACTTGATTTTTGAGACCTTGTCACTAGATGATTTTCTCGAGAAAATACGGCTTTTCATGAAAAAATAAAACATATATTTCACAAGAACTCCAGAAATAATATCATATATCATAAGAAAACTATGATTATCTTAATTATTGTCAAATTTATTCATGACTTGGTCTGTAAACCTACTGATAGGCAGTATCTAATAATAAACAGAGGTTAACATTTTGTGATGATATATAATTGTTGTATTACAGCGGTGTTACGAACATAAACAGTATAAAAATGGCTTGAAATTCGCCAAGCAGATATTATCGAATCCAAAATTTGCAGAGCATGGAGGTGAGTGATGCTATTCAGATCTGTACAATTGGAAAAGATTACATAAAGACAGTTAAAATATTCCTTCCCATTTTTTGATTGTCTGGTGAAGGGCGTAAGTTCATTAAACAGTAGTCTAAAAAAACTCCTTTGAATATATAATATCAGAAATAGTAAATTTTTTTGTTAAAGTTTTCTTTTAGTGCACTGTACAGCTAGTTAAGTTTTTTATGAATAATTTTTAATAGTGTTTTCAAATCTTATTAATAATTTTTTTTTCAGAAACATTGGCTATGAAAGGGTTGACTCTAAATTGTCTTGGACGTAAAGAAGAGGCATATGAGTATGTTAGAAAAGGCCTTCGTAATGATCTGAAGTCTCCAGTATGTTGGCATGTGTATGGACTCCTTCAGCGTTCTGACAAAAAGTATGATGAAGCAATCAAATGTTATCGCAATGCCCTCAAGTGGGAAAAGGAGAACATTCAGATTCTTAGGGATCTTTCATTACTTCAGATCCAGATGCGTGATCTGGAAGGTTACAAGGTGAGTAAATTAGTATAATTTTTATATTTAGATCAAAAATTACAGAAGAATTTTAAAAAATAATTATGTATTTGACCATTTTGTGAGTTATTGTAAAAGACTGTTATGTTATTGTTTCTTAAATTTGTGGTTTGAATTATAATAATTATGAAACTACTACTTCCTACAACATTTATCTAGCTTAAACATAAAAATTCTAATGTTATTTTAAAAGAATGAAATTTGACTGTTGTAAACACAATCAACAGTAGAATAATCTCAAGTCAATACTTGGTCAGTCACATCACAGCTTTTTACATTCCATATAATTTGTATATATGTGTAACTGTGCACTGTTTAATTATTAAATAAAATCGAAATGGCTGGCTGATGAGATATTTCTTTAGCAAACAGTATTGTCAATGTTTGTTAAACAATTCTGCCTGTTTGTCAAAGATTAAATAGATTATTTTTAATTGCTTCCCTCTAATTATAATTCTCTTGTTTTGAAATATTTATTGTGATAAAAACTCATATGTAATATGATTGTCTCACAAAAATCCATTTCATTTCATTTAAAAGAATATTTAATATTACACATTATTTTAAAAATGTTATAATACAACTAAATACAATAGAAATTTTAAATATCCGATTAATATAACATTCATAGATCAAAGTCTGAGTGGTTACTTTTGTGCCTACTTTACTAATATTCAAACAAATTTATTTGATATCATTGTTTTTATAGTGACTGTGACTATAAAATGACTGACTAAATAAATAAATAACATTAATTCATTTTGAATATTCACTGCTTTGAAAACCAAAAGTTTCTTAAAGTCAGAAATAGTGTAACAAATGCAAAAATATTAGGAATTTATCTTATATTTCTCCTGATTAAAAATACTATTATTTACAGGATACCCGATACCAACTGTTCATGCTCCGGCCAACACAAAGAGCATCCTGGATAGGCTTCGCGATGAGCTACCATCTGCTGGGTGACTATGAAATGGCCAACAGCATTTTAGATGCTTTCCGTACAAACCAAATGAAAGGTCCTTATGACTATGAGCATTCAGAACTGCTTCTTTACCAAAATATGGTGTTAGCTGAATCAGGCCAGTATGAGAGAGCTCTGCAGCATTTAAATAAATTCCAAAGTCAGATACTTGATTTGTTGTCGGTGAAGGAGACTTCTGGTGAATATTTATTGAAATTAAAGAGGTAAGTGGTTATGACAAAGTAATTAATTCTGATGCTATAGGAATAGCAGGATATTAAATCTACATCTTCTTTAATATAACTATCAGAAGTTTTGATAAATAGATAACTATATTTTCCTACTGTCCTACTAAATACTGAGCCAACATAAATAAAATCAGGTTTGGTTTTTCAATATTCATCCTATGATGACTCATCTTCATGAGTTATTATTATTTTTTGTTATTTTTCTTGTCTCATCACTATCGTTATTTGTACTCACCACTAAAGTATTTGCCATGTATCTATGGATAACTTTTAGGTTCAAAGAAGCGGAATCGGTGTACGAGGACCTGCTGAAGAGGAATCCAGAGAATGTGATGTATTATCATAAACTAATAGAAGCGAAACAGCTTAGTGATCCTGATGAAAAAGTGGCCTTCTTTGATGTATATAAGTAAGCATTGCAATTACAACAAATACATACGTATGATACGCCTTTTTCCCATTAGGGGTAGGCAGAGACTTGCATTGCAATTACAATGTTATCCATTATCCATTTGGGCCTGTTTTATTATTGCCCAGAAGTTTTTTTTTATGTCAGAGGGAGGCAAACGAGCAGACGGGTCACGAGGTGTTAAGGGATCACCACCGCCCACAGACAACTGCAACACCCGCGAGGTTACAGAAGTGTTGCCGGCCTATAAAAAACCTCCACTCTCCCCATTAGGGGAGGATGGAGAAGTTAGGCCTTAACAATGTCATCACCAGAAAACTGAAAAGTCAATATTTTATTGCATTCCATATAATTGAAAAGATGTAACAAATTATAAAAGGAAAAAATCAAGGAAAGCATGGTTTGATTCTGGGTACAGTAGTAAATAAGGACTTGTCTAGTGTGCTCAAATTCTCACGTTGGTTTTCTTCATTTGAAGTAAGTAGTGGCCTGTAAAAAAAGATCCTGGGATTTACCTACAATTAGCGTAAATCGCGCAAGCAGTTTCCTGATACTGGACGCATATATACAATCTCCCACATGACACTGTGGGTGCCGCGGTTCCTCAGGCATAACACATGTCATGGCGGGAAGATTTTCCCTTTGTAGCGGTTAATCATAATCACCCTGGTCCCGCTACAGATCTCCGATTTATCATTAAGGTCTGTTTAGGGCGCAGGTGCTCGTTTAGAACAACTAGACTCACAATCCCGCAAAAAAAAAAAACTATCCTCGGGAAAACACTGCTCATCGCATATAAATGACATTAAATGAGCAGACTTCAACGAGCCTTGTTAGTTTGACATGGTGTTACAACTTGCTTGCACATTATGTTATGACTTGTTTTCTAATTCACGATTTCGGAAATGGAACTTTGTCGTAAAAGTCATAGTAGTTGTCATCTTTACTGAAGTGAGGACTTTTTTTTTTTATTTTTTTCGGAACTGTGAATCTCGTTTCTTTATTGTTGATTGAAGTATGCAGTATGAAATTTAGACATAATTTGAATAGACATGTAGTAACTTACGTTTGCTACTTTATACGTCAAACAAATTCCCTACTCGTTGCATTTTTTTACATTTGTTTGAACAGCGCGTTAAACTAATTAATAAATAATGTTGAATTACAGGAAAGAGTTCCCAAAAGCGATAGCGCCCAGACGGCTGCAGCTGACGGAGGCGGGGCCGGCGTGGTTCCCGCGGCTGGTGGATAATTACTTGCGCCACGGTTTGCACAAGGGCGTGCCACCGCTCTTCGTCGACCTCAGGTACTGGCCTGCTCTTTTAGTTATTAAGACTTCTTATTATATTGTATTGTAATAACATTTAATTTAATCATATAATTGAAGTGAAAAGCAACATACTAACGCTAATAATTGGAAGTTCCCACAACATTACACAAATTATAAAGAGAAAGAATTTTTTCTTGGACAAATAAATTTGTAACTACTGAACCGATTTTGATGAAATTTGGAGCGGATATAGACTGTCCTTCTGGATTGACATATGCTACCTTTTCATGCCGTAATTCACGGTAACAGATTTAGCGCGGCATTATCGTTAGTTTATTAATATATATATAAATCCTAAATCTCTTATGTTTCAGATCGTTATACGAAGACCAAAGTAAAGCAGATACGATAGAAAAATTAATTTTACAATACATAGAGAATTTATCAAAGACTGGCAAATTTAGTGCGGAACCTGACGAGGTAATTTTTTTTTTTGTTTGATGGTGTCTCTGGTGTTATGATTAATAAGCTTATCTACTGCTTAGATTCCAGCTTTGATTAAGGTTGAGATGGGAAATATGTTACTGCCTTGGGTCTAAATGTTTATCTCAGATCCAATCAGAAAAATATCATTTTCAATCATAATCTGATCAGAAATTGAGTGGTTGCAGTTATGAGTGATAAATAGTGTATGCAAGATACTTACCATTACCGTACGCGTGCTGTGTTTATAATTGTAAACTTAGTTAGACAATAGTTCTAATTCCCATATGAGTGAATTATGTAATTCTTTGTGTGAATAAAATAAGTAAAGTATCATAAAGGTTCCTTTATTAAGATTATTCAGTTCGCGGCTTGCTAACTTTATTTTAAATACATAATTCAATTGTTTTGACCACCACGAGACAGGCTCTGCCTAGTGTGGGATCATAGTTAAATTGTAATATGCCATATAATCTATACATATAATAAAATTGTAACTGAGCTATATCTGTACATGGGAGATATATAAGAAAAAATTATATAGGGGCTTTTTTTATATTGGCTTCTAAAGGTCCTATACCTTTAGAAGCCAATACAATTGTTTTTAGAATTTTTGTCTGTCTGTATGTTTGTACACGCATCACATAACAACTACCGAACAGATCTTAATGAAA
>JADGIL010000917.1:0-10906 GCA_020352625.1 Cactoblastis cactorum
GGGAGTGTGGTACTGTCCAGGACGAGCCGGCCCATTCGTGCTACAGGCTAAAAAGAAGCCTGTAGCTGGCTCCACACCACAACAAGTAGTGGCTTCATACCACTACTAGTAGTGGCTCCATACGACTAATATATGGCTATATTAATAACGCCATTTAAAATCTAAAAATAATAACGTTACAACCTGTTTTTCATATAAGTAAAACATATATATTTATATAAAATTTTTAATTAAAAGTATCTTATTTGACTCTTTTATCCACTACCTTAATGTTGCTTTAAATATGTAACTTAACATAATGTCATAATTAGAACACTTGCATTTCTATGCTACCCTAGTACTTTTTTCACACGAGTCCATTGATGAAGGTCACTGAACTCTAAATTCAAATTTTAAATGTTATGGAATTTGAAATCACTAACACATTTATGTTTGCCTAGTACTTAAACCGATTTTGATAACGTGGTTAAGATACTCATCGGTAACCAGAAGGTCCCAGGTTCGAACGAAGCCTTTAACTTTTACCTTTTAAAAATATTCCTTGTATCTATGAAACTTATATGAAAAATACTACCACCACATTCATTACTCACATTGCTGTATATATTCTGCGCCTGAGGCTGAATCTGCCAAGCGCGAACCGTGTCGTCACTAGAACACGTGAGGAAGGTCCCAGGGGGTAATTCTCCAGTCCCAGGGGCCACGTCCATGCCCCAGATGCATGCCGAGTGGTACAACGCCGAATGGGATTTGCCCACCTGTTAGGACATGGTTTTTTTTAAATATCACAAGTTTAATACGTAGTTTAATACGTATTATTGGGTAAGGCAACAGTTGATATTACTGTAACCCAAAATTCTCTTTGGTCACCGAGTTTTTCCGAGCGAAAAACACTTTTTTTTTGTCAGAGGGAGACAAACGAGCAGGCGGGTCATGAGATGTTAAGTGATCACCGCCGCCCATAGACAACTGAAACACCCGCGTGGTTACAGAAGCGTTGCCGGCCTGTAAAAAACCTCCACCCTCAACATTTGGGGAAGGCGGAGAAGTTGGGCCCCCGGCTCTCCCACTCACCGGACGGAGCATGACGGCTGATAACCGCCATTCAGGCGTCAGTCTTCTGTGGGAGTGTGGTACTTCCCCGGACGAGTTGGCCCATTCGTGCTACAGGCTAAAAAGAAGCCTGTAGCTGGCTCCACACCACTACAAGTAGTGGCTCCATACCATTATGAAAACTTACTCACTCATCACGAAATCTCAGAAACCACAAATGCTAAGGGGGGTCTAGAATTATTCATGGGGGTTCCTTTTAGGATGTAGGTGCTCGATAAGGCAGGATTATACAAAATTTCCACGTGATTGGGAATTATAGGAAGAGAGCGAAGCCGCGGGAAAAAGCTGGTAATATAAATAAATAATGCAAATAACACTTACCCGTTTGATATCCCGCACGTCCCACACGTACAAGCTGTGGTCGTTGTAGACGCAGGTGAGCTTGTGGTTCCTCTCATCGTAAGTCAAAGCCACCGCGTCTGGATACCGCGCACTCGCCGGCTGACTGAACATGTGACTGGAGAAATAATAGAAATAATTTTAAACTTTAAAAATCGTACAGACGACTCATAAATCTGTTTGATATAACCAGTTATTAAACAAATAAATAAACATACTTCCTCACGACTCATAACAGCCTAGTATATTTCTTACATGAAAATCACCTCCTTTAAATAGGTTGTATATCACCTCGCAAGTAAATTGCGGAGCACTA
The DNA here is from genome assembly GCA_020352625.1 of Cactoblastis cactorum. NCBI lineage: Eukaryota > Metazoa > Arthropoda > Insecta > Lepidoptera > Pyralidae > Cactoblastis > Cactoblastis cactorum. Next base: position 1,769 of record JADGIL010000917.1, read on the forward strand.
TAGATTCGCACGAGAAACCTTCTCAACATTTATACCAGCCTAGTATTTGTTTCATTACTTTTTTCTTTTATATTCTACTGAATTATTAGAACACAAAGAAAGACCTTCTTAAAATATTAGTATAATGTGTATTAATTAATAACGCGAATCTACGCGGACAAAGTCGCGAGCATTAGCTAGTTACTAAATAAAAACACACTGCTTACTCAAAATTTATGATAGCCTAGTATTACTTAGTAGCAAAAAATGCATTTTTATGACCTTTGGTACCTACTGCAAAGCTTTCTAACATTAGTGGATTGCCGAATGACAGACCCAATGGTCCAGTTAGTCAATTAGCATTCATAAAAAAAATTGTCAATAAAGTTTATTATCTATCACCTTATATTTGTCCCTTGCGACACGTCAACTCCAAGATAGTGAGTCCTGGGTAGTGTGGTCACATATTGCAACGTATTCGGCGCAAAACACCTCACTATGCCTTCTGCGCAGCCCACGAAGATGTACTGATTACCGACCGCCATACAATTCGCTGATGTTGTCTGTGAAAGAAATGTAATCGTTAAAAAATTTAAACTATTTTCGTCCTTGTTCTAACAACAGACTTTTTAGACGTTTTATTTTTAAAACCTTTCAAAATTATATAAATATGTATAGACAAATCACACAGATTAAGGTAACCCCAAAATAAGTTCGAAGCTCCGAAGCCAAAACTGCCTGAGTTTCTTTCAGTATTTCTTCTCAGCAGTGCTCGTTCCGAAATGCTGGTAGTCTACAGCTTGATTGAGATTTAAATGTTTATTAATTGGTGACATGAAAAAGTGCCTGTGAAGGTCTAATTTCTGAATAAATATTTTGATTTTGCTCGTGTTACGGGATACTAACACCATGGACGAATCATAATTTTTGAATGATACTAATTTTTTTTAGATCCTTTAGTTACGAGGTAGATACTTTTCTGTAAGTCTGTCAACTCCCACTATCAGTAGTTTAGTTTTAAAATCTCATTCAGGTACTATCAGCGGTATATTCCTTCTAACAGACGTCATAGAACTGCTATTATTTTTATGCTCGCCTAGTACCTTACCTTACCTGTATTACGCATTTTGTGTCCTTTATCAATTATTTTTAACCCTCGACGCAAAAAGAGGGATGTTAATATTTGACGTATGTATGTGTGTCATTCTGTCTCATAGCTTCCAAACGAATGAACCGATTTGGATAATTCTTTGTTTTATTAGAATCGTTAATAGTGTTCTTAGATTATGTTTTAACCCTCGACGCACAAGAGGGGTAAGTTTGACGTGTGTTTTGTCATATTCCCTGGGTATTTTTAATTTACTCACCCTTAGTTCTACCCATTTGTCCAGCAACCTTCTGCTATTAAATTCACAAAGCAGCCCCCCTCTAGTGATAGCGTAGGTACTGTCGGCCGCATCGCCCTTCCCGCAAACGACGTCACAGAACTCGTTGTCCTTCTGCTCGCCTAGTATCGCTGATCGGCCCATGAGTGGTACTGGTTCTTTAAACTGCAAGTTAATACGCTTTTTTTATGACAGAGGGAGGCAAACGAGCAGGCAGGCGGGTCACGTGATGTTGATCACCGCCGCCCATAGAAAACGTACCACGTCTTTAACCCTTACAGGTTAGAGAGAGAGAAACATATGAAACTGATATTAAGCTTAATTGCTGTACCGAATAGAATAAGGATAGCAAGATGACGATGAAAGATGATATAGGAACCAAAACTGCTCGAGTTTCTTTCGGTATTTCTTCTAAACAGTGGTCGTTCCGAAATGCTAGTAGTCTGTCACTAGATTAAGATATAAATGTTTATTAAATATTGACATGAAAAAGGTACTTTGCAGGTCTAATTTCTGTATAATCTTGACAATGAAATCAGTCTATAACGAACCTCATGAGTGGCAACTAATGTACTGACAAATAGTATGCTAAAAATTATTCATTCATACATATTCATTATTTTGATCAAAATATATATTCATCAAAAAAATCAAGTAAAAAAAAGCACAGATTATCTTAAACTAAGTTATATTAAAAAGACATTTTTTTGACATTGACATGACAAACATTTGACAGACTTATGTACATACATATTAGGAAACATGTATCTATAGTACACGTCTCTTACCTTAGCATTTCTGGAATATTCTAGATACCAAAATTTGACATGTCTAAACCCGACGGTGACGAAGTAGTTGCCACTTTCTGAAAAACACACCGCCTTCACTCTAGATGACACCTGTAATAGAGAAAAGAATAATTATAACATCGACAAGACTTTGACAACATGTTGTTCTAGTTAATACCCGCTGTAGAATTTCTACACCGTACTACCCGTCGCAGACTAAAGTTTCAAACATTCTGTCTGGACGAGTGGCGGTCGACCACCGTACGTATTATAAGGAACTTTATACCACGTAAGACCACACTGTGGAACGAACTGCCTGCAGCGGTATTTCCGGACCAATACGACATGGGAGCCTTCAAGAAAAGAGCGTATAAAACCCTGAAAGGCCGGCAACGCTTCTGTAATTTTCCGGGTGTTGCAGGTGTCTATGGGCGGCGGTGATCACTTATCATCACGTGACCCACCTGAACGTTTGCCTCCCTCTTTCATAAAAAAATCAAATAGTCCAATTTGATTGAAAAATAAAAAAAGTCGCCTACCTACCTAAACCCAGGGGGTGGTCGCTAGTTTAAAATAAATACTTTCATAAAGTAATAACTTTTGTAAGTACTTAATTTTGATACATGTTCTTGTTTTTAGTACGGCTACTAGTCACTAGATGGCGATGAGTAAATGTCACTCTTACAAGATAATTTGACAAAAATTATTTTTAAAAATTACCTTATTGCTAGCTAGTTTGAGATTATTCCGCCAATCCCACACGTTGACAATCATGTCGTGTTGAGAGCCGACGGAGACTAGATATTTGGAGGACGTTGAGAAAGCCTGAAAATCATATTCTCTTGTTAATAAATACATTATGATTATAATTTATTATTTTATATATGGACAAATCACACAAATTGAGTTAGCCCCAAACTAAGTTCGAGATTTTTATTATGGGATAGTAAATCAACGATGCTATATTTTATAATAAATACATATGTATATAGATAAACATTCAAGATAAAGGCCAATCGGAAAGAGGTCATTTTCCATCATGACCTGACCGGGGATCGAACCCGGAACCTCCTGAGTATCGTTCAAGAACGTTAACCGTTACACCAAGGAGGTCGTCAATTTGAGATTTAACTTTCAGTTTGATAGTCAGCTATAGTTTATTTGTATTCCTACAATATATACACATTTATAATAAAAAAAAGAAGGAAAAGAAGCACAAATTAAAGTTGCAATATTATTGTCTCTACCATGCCTGACAAATATCTAAAATTCAGTCGATGTTAATTATTCCTTTGCCCAACGTTTGCAATACACCGTCCCAGTACACATCGCTACCAGGCGATCATAAATAAGCAGTAGTGTAAACAAAAACAAACTGACCACACAGCTGACACCGTGCGTATGACCCGGGAACTCCGCTATTTGAACCGCACCGGACGCCGTTGGATCCTGGAAAAAAAAATTGTTACATCTTTATTAAGTACTTATTATGCATCTATATTAATTTTCCCCCGCGGTTTCACCCGCACAGCTCCTGTTCCTGTGGGTATTACGGGATAAAAGTAGCCTATAGCCTTCAAAGAAAAAAGGACTATCTAAGATTAAAATAATAAAATAAAAATAAAGATTTTTCAAATCGGACTAGTAGCTCCAATCTTAAGAGCGTTCAAAAAAAAATCAAAAATGTAAAAATTACTACAAACATCAAATCGCAGCTACTCGATGGTAGATGGCGCTAGTAGCGTATCAATATAAATTATGCATAAATACATTAAGAGGATACCTACAGTTGTTGTTACTCTAAAATCAATACGTTACTTTTACAAATACATAATGTAACAAATTTATAAGGGTTCCATTAAAAAAAAAAAGAATTATACATATAATAAATTGTTTTCTACTTATCGATATAACTAGTTTTCCAGAAGGGTTTGGTCCCCTGATTTATATCTAAATTTTATTCCTAATAATCCTACCATTTTACCAAGTCTACTTCAAGTCTGACGACTGAAACTATATTCGTAAAATTAAAAAAAAAAGTGGGATGAGTACCAAACCAGGCCATAGATTCTAGGTCGGAGGATATGACTGTACCTTACCTGTAGATCCCAAACTCTGACGTTTGGCACGTGCCCGCACTCCCCCGTGTCGAGAAACCTCACAACCAGAGAGAAGAAAGACCATTTTGGCCAAGACCAAGGCCAAAAGTGTCCATTTTCCTCGACACCTTTAAGCCTATCGCCCTTGCATTTGTACTAGGAAATATACCTTTTTTATGTTATAGGGAGGCAAACGAGCAGGCGGGTTACGTGATGTTAAGTGATCACCGCCGCCCATAGACGACTGCAACAGCCGCGGGGTCACAGAAGCGTTGCCGGCTTATAAAAAACGGAGCATGGCAGCTGATAGCCGCAATTCAGGCGTCGGTCTTCTGTGCGAGTGAGGTACTTCCACGGACGAGCCGGCCCATTCATGCTGCAGGCTAAAAAAGCATGCAGCAGGCTCATACCACAACAATCTAATCAATAGGTAACACGACTCAGTTTAACATACCTGTAGATCCCAAACTCTGACGTTGGGCGCGTGCCCGCACTCCCCCGTGGCGAGAAACCTCCCATCCGGCGAGAAGGCCACACACGTGACGCTCTTCCTGGACGCGTTGAGCACGTGAGACTGCCGGTTCTTCCGGACATTGTACAGGACCACTGTGCATCTGGAATTAGATAAGGTAAATATCAATTCATTTATTCAAAGGCTTTTTTATGTCAGTATTTATAATAGTTAATCAAGCTGCAGACTGCCAGCATTTTGGAACGACCACTGCTGAGAAGAAACGCCGAAAGAAACTCAAGCAGTTTCGGCCCCTATTAAGCCAGAAGGACTTGATTATACTTTAAATGTTCATATCTCTATTATATTTCTGCATAGGTATACAAGTCAAAATTGAATAAAAAAGAAAAAGGTAAGTTTTTTTTAAAAGAAAGACTTAGTGCGTTTGACCTCAATCTCACCTGATGGAAAGCGACGATGAAGTCTAAGGTGGAGCACGCAAACACAAGTAATGCCTATTCACTCTTGCCTGTTTGTGATCGAGAGACAAAGTGAGTGAGTGAGTTGAGATCAGTTAATTAGTTATGACAAGTGAGAACATTGACGCATCGCGTGCGGTGGAGAATAACCCGTTACATAAAGGTATTCGTACACCACACGGCCGTGTCCATGACACAGGCACGCCCCATTTTTTCCAGGGCTAAAAAGTCCCTAAAGGACGGCCGCCGTAATATTTACATTAGTGTCTTAAATTAGAAAAATAAAGTATTTTCTCCTGGCGCAGCGAGTCGACGCGCCTTTTACAATTTGCTACAGGAAATTGAAACATCCGTTAAGTATTTGCGTACCTTAATTGCATGAAATTGACGATGCAGTTTAGTAGCTTTCTATAAAAGTACGAATCACACAACACTCATTCATCACGAAATCGCAGAAACTAAAGTGCTACAGGTCTTAACGGGTTAAGAAAGATCTTATAAATATAATATAAATACATACTGCGCAATGCTGCGCCGTCGGTTATACAAAAACAGCATCTTAAATCTATGGCGAATAGACCGCATTCAAAAACAAAACGGCAAGGGCCCCATGCCATTCGTGTGGCCTTGCAAACAATATGTAATGACATTTTTTATGGGATTCCTTTTGGGACGTAGTTTTTGCTTGCTCAGACCGTATTATGCAATAATCCCACGGGATCGGGAATTATACGACGCGAGAATAGCCGCGGGACAAAGCTACTTTTTGTATATTTAGCAACCTGTCAGTACATCTGCATCGTTCCACCAATACGCCCATTATTCTGCTAGGCGTAGACCGACGCCTGAATGGCGGTTATCAGCCGTCATGCTCCGTCCGGTGAGTGGGGGAGCCGGGGGCCCAACTTCTCCGCCCTCCCTCCGCATTTGGGCAGGGCGGAGGTTTTTTAGAGACCGGCAACGCTTCTGTAACCCCGCGGGTGTTGCAGTTGTCTATGAGCGGCGGTGATCACTTAATATCTCGTTACCCGCCTGCTCGTTTGCCTCCCTCTGACATAAAAAAAAGAATAGCCGCAGAAAAAAGGTAGATTTTCTATATTTAACAACCTGTCACTTTACTGCAACGCCATTCCACCAATACGCATATCATTCCGCTAAGCATGCTCTTCGAATCTCACGACTCTTGGCTCTGTCTACCTCATAAGGTATAAAGAAATGATACGGTATCTGTTAGGGATGGCGATTCTTTCCAAAAAAGATCGATTTTTAAATCGATTCGAATAAAAAGTCTAATATATCGATTCACAAAAAAATCGAGGTGAAAATTGCAAAAATCGATCTTTTTCCGATTTGCATAATGAGTCTATGTTTTCAATACAAATACAAACCCATTTACTAATTAAAGAGTTTTTACTACTAAATCAAAGTAACAAGTATTAAAAAATATATTAATTTCAGTAAGATACATTAAAAAGCTTGGATATTAAGCACTGGGAGCTATAAACTTTATAGCTCCCAGTGCTTAATATCCAAGCTTTTTAAGAATAACAATCTGTCTAATCTGCTAGTATCCAACCTATTACGCTCATCACATGCGATGTTGCCGGCAATCAAAAAATAGACGCTCGCAAAGAACAGATGACCCCACAATACACAAATACTTCATTCAAAAAATCGATTCTTGATTTAAGAAGGTGAAATATCGATTTAATGGATCGATTCAGTACATATTATCGATTTAAAAAATCAATGTTTTCTGTTCAAAAAATCGATTCTATGATTAATCGATCTCAGATCGCCATGCCTAGTATCTGTATCTTAATCCTATTACGATTGTTATCTACATAAACACTATGTTTGTAATGATAACATTGTCATTAAATTCACAATAACACCGTTTAGCCGAATAATCTATACATATAATAAAATTGTTACTGAGCTGTTCATGGCAGTTATTTGAGAAAAAAATATATAGAGGCTTTTTTTTTATAAATATAGAGGCTCTTCATAGAACCTATAGAAACCAAAACGATTGTTTTAAGAATTTTTGGCAGTCTGTATGTTTGTACGCGCATCATACAAAAACCACCGAACAGATCTGGATGAAATTTGGCACAGCGATGGACTATGACCTAGATTAAAAGATAAGCTATTAGGATATAGGCTATAGGATTTTATCCCGGATATAATTTATTATAACCGAGCAAGAGGCTGACAAGATATTATAGTATCCATTGGTCGGACGAAGTCGCAGACATTAGCTAGTAACGACAAAATTGATTACGACATTTAATAGCGTTAATTATATAAACAAACATAAATTTGCTTAGATAAGAATATTTGTACGACTACAAAGTTTACAGGCATACGGCCCACCTTATGGAAAAGTACGACCTGGGATCGAACCCGGACTCCCTGAATAGCTGTCAGGTACGTTAACCGTTACACCACGGAGGTCGTATTTATACATTAGTCAACATCGTCGTATCCCAATAAAATTGTACTCGTCTCTACATGTCAATCCCACGGTCCACTGTGCCACTAGCATGTACTGTATGCAGAGTGCTTACCGTATTGTGTTCACTAATCAATGGGTACATGTTACTGCGTCTAGAATTTTTATATGATGACATAGTTTAATGCTTCTTAACCCACTTCAAAGAAGGAGATTATCAGTCTGATATGTACGTGATATCGTTGGAATTAGATAATAACGACGGCATCGTTGATGTAATGGTAAAATCCTTGCCTCTCAACCAAGAGGTCATGGGTTCATATCCCGGTTTGGTCACGATGGAAAATGGTATTTAAAAATTCTTTAAATAATAATATTGACTATTCCTTCCCCCCCATTTTACACCTTACGTTTTTCTATAACGCCTCGTAACCTTTTACAAGACAAATTGTTTTGAATCTAATGTGACGTGTCAATCCTTTGAACAATTGGCTCTGTCTAACCCGTACAACATGACAAAAACATGACAATCTACTTATCTAATACATATATCTTTTTACGGCTCCATAGTGTTTCTATGTTAAGTACAATGAACAGCATATCGATTTACGCGTTTTCAACAGGAATTCATCCCTATTTATATCGGCACAAAGCTCAATATACGAAACTTATATACGGTTGTTTGTACCGAGACAAAGTAATGAATGGGCATACATTAAGGAGTGCTGTGTGAAGAATTTTAAATAGATTAAATTCTTCCACGCTCCTTACTTGTGGTGTCATTTAAATAGGTAATCTACACTTCTATTATAACACCATATATATCATATTTTACAAGTGGTATGGAGCCTGCCGCTTGCTTTTTTAGCCTGCAGCATGAATGGGCCGGCTCGTCCGGGGAAGTACCACACTCCCACAGAAGACCGACGCCTGAATAGCGGTTATCAACCGCCATGCTCCGTCCGGTGAGTGGGAGAGCCGGGAGCCCAACTTTCCCGCCCTTCCCAAATGGGGAGGGCGGAGTTTTTTTATAGGCCGGCAACGCTTCTGTAACCCCGCGGGTTTTGCAGTTGTCTATAGGCAGCGGTGATCACTTAACATTTCGTGACCCGCCTGCTCGTTTGCCTCCCTCTGTCATAAAAAAAATGGAGCCTCCGGCTTTTCATGATCGGTTCAGTATTTCTAAAGATTAGCCTTACAAATAAACAAACAATCAAGGTTACAAACTTTACCACTTAATAATATTATAGATTGAGAGCCCGCGACGCCCAGACCTTCGTTATAGTATAAAGGCTGAAAGTTCTTCTATATATGCCCCCTACACAGGTATAAGCAAACCCAGATTATACAACCTGGGTCGCGGTGGCTTTGGCAGGTAGCAGGTAGCAAAGGTGAGTAAAATTGTGTTTCAAATTTGTAATAGTATAAAGCTTAGTTTTCATATATTTTAACTTACATTCATATTAGAAATCGCCTCGTCTATTGGCGGACACTTAGGACGG
>JADGIL010000921.1:3207-16546 GCA_020352625.1 Cactoblastis cactorum
TTTATTATATGTATAGATATCACTATTGTTATTGGGAAGATATTGAGATACAATTTTACAAGTATGAGGCGTTGGAAAGAATTTCGTATATCAAAGTTTAATACAAAAGTTCACTAAATCATTCGTTTCTGATAAAGAGGTAGACCGCAGTAAGTATGAATGGCGATGGAGACGTATAAACGCTACCGTCCATGACAATAGAAAAGTAACAAGTGTCATTTGGCCCTAATATATAAGTAAATATTTGCCTGTATATATTATATCTCATAAAGTATGAAATTGCCACAATTTAATACATACTAATTCAGAGTATTAAAATAATATACAATCGTCATAAAAACCTTGGGTATTTTGTAAGAAACATTTTTTCCAGAAAGGACTTTAATCTTCTGTTAATTGTCAAAAACTAATAGGTTTTTGTCTTTGTTACCATTCAATTGTCACTGAGTATAATATTTAATACTACGAGTATTTTCTAGAACTACTTCATGTAGAAATAATAATGAAAATATTAACCAAAATTAATATTAAAAATATTACATAATATACATATCTATGTACATATTTTTTATACAAAAATAAACTGGTAACCTTACCAAATCACATTAATTCCGTAGCAGATCCCGGGCTCTGACGAATCGTCGCTCAGAATGCATCCGTGTATAAATCTTGATGATCTTACAAAATTCTATCAAGTATTTAATTATTTTATAGAGGTCATTCTTAGGTAGAAACGACAACTTGGCAACAAGTACAATCTACTATTACTAGGTACAGTAGGTGTCTACAAAGTCAGAACTTAATTTATCTTAATTGCGTTGAATCAATTTTGTTATGATTGATAATTATTGGGCAAGCGCGAACCGGCGCGGGCGCACAAAATAGATTACGATCTTTATCTATAACAGGTAATGGGAATCAATTTGTTAGTTGGAATTAGTTTACCGGATAATTTAAAGTTTGACATGTACTTTTGACATGTGTTCTTGGCCCGTGCTTGGTGATATGTTGACTGTATTTAAATATCACTTTAAAATTAAATTGGTTGTCAACTTGTATGTTGGTTTTTATTAATATCTACTTCTTGGTTTGGCTGCAAAATGTATTTAAAAAATATATTGTCTAGTTCCTGATACTTTATGGTACTTTGTGGTAAGTAACATTAATTTTGAATCATTATTTTTTACTGTATTAAATACTATATTTAAACAAAAAAATAAATTTTATGTAATATATGGAAATTGCAAACTTGTTGTATAATATTGGTTAGTTCATTTGTTCTTAATTTCCAAATATGCCTGCTTATATTTTTCTGATTTTAAAAACAAACTATCAAACGAACAAAATAACGAATTTTGGAGACAAAAAATTGATCAGATAAATTTTCAAATATCACTTTAATTGAAGTTTAGTCACCTAATTATAGATAGATAATAACTAAATCTCACCAAAACTTAACATACAAAATAAAAACATCATTCTACACGTCACGTATTCAATTTTCAAAGCGCGCAATCCGCAAAAGTGAAACCAAATTCCAATTTAACAGTTCATTGTCAGTTACGCAAACAAAAATCCGACCAGCAGTTAGCAACGGATGACGGATGTGTCTTTTTAGGGTTCCGTAGTTAAATAGCAGACACCTTAAATCCGTCAATTTGTCTGTATATCACAGTATTTTATTCGGTGTCTATGGATATACTACAGAGTTGAAAGGAAGAAAGCACTCCAGATGTATAGCACAGAGATTTTTTTTTATCTAATGATAATTTACACACGGGTATTACAAAATGATTGGACTTATTAAATTATATAAAGGCGTCTTAAATAGATTTTTGAGCATGTCAATATTTTGAGAGATATTCATTTTTGGAGTGACGCAAGATAAATGACGATTATATATAAAAATAAATAAATGGTTTTTAGTTATTTTGTTGTATTTATTGTTTTATTTATTAGTTTATAATTATAAAACTAGACGACATTGTAAACTTTTAATAGATTGAAGGCTATTATTGGTCAGAACCGCAAACCAAGTATTTTTCATAGCTACGGAACCCTTCATGAACTAATTCAACGTGCTCTTTGCCGGTTATTTTTCTTTTTACCCATCGAAGTAGCCTGTCAATCATGCCAGTACGAATGATATTATCTGGCTAAATTGACATGAAGGTAAAACTGAGGAAGCTAGGGGTAGCTAAGTGCTTTTGTTTTTTTGGTAACATAATTAGAATGTGCGTGAATGAGTGATGTTATCTATGTGGGTGAAACTTGTGAGACAATTAGCTGAAGTTGGATAGACAGTGTATTATAGTTGTTAACTTTGTATAGAAGCAATTTTTATTCATGCTTATATACAAATATATTTGAAAAAACATATATTATTTTTTCATCTTGAAAATTGAATTTTTCAATCGAATTTGAAAGAACTTCTTTTTTTGCCTTTTAAGTATGTTTCATACCGTTAACATATTGTTAACATAGAGTTGTATATTTTCGCTATATTAGTCATATATAAATCATTCCATTTGCTTAATTTGGATTAACTTTTCTAGTTTCTAGTTAGTGGGATTCGAACCCACGACCTGCTGATCTCTAGGCACACGTCTTAACCAGTGGATCACTGAGGTAGCTACATAATGTATATGCATGCTTATACACATTCATGCACACATAAACACCTATAAGTTTGTAACCATAAGTACTGGAATGTACCCGGTTTTTAGTAAAATTTTGGGTGATTCTTGTAAATCGATTACTACGGTTTTATTGCATTTTAATAAGACGTCGGTATATTTGTGATGCAAAGATAGTTTTTACAAAAACGGCATCACTAATAACATAATAATATTAAAATTATTACTTAATTTAAAATACAGTTTTTGTAGACCATTTTGTTAATAGACATTTGACCTAAAGTGGGATACCAAAAAGGGTTTTATTATAGTATAATTATACATATATGTTTAAAATAAATATAATTTAAAATGATATAAATATTTACATTGATTTAAATATGCTTCATAAAAAAATGTTAATATTTAATATTATATAGGTATACTTAAAGGTTAATTTTATTTAATTTATAATATTTATTTTTAAATATATATCTACGTCGTCAATGGATCATTAAAAAATCTAAAGTATTAAAAAATATTTTAATAATATACTTAAGAGTTAATTTCATTTCTCCTTTGATGAGGTAAATGCCTGTAAAAACGTTATTTTGTATTAAGCCGTGGGCGGCAAACTTTGTTCGGATTCAGTATTTGGTCAAAAGAGCTTTTATTTGCTTTTATTATAAAAGAAAATTAAAGTGAGTCTCGGCAAAATTTATGGCGTGCGAGATATTGTTATTTAATAAGATATTTTTTTAAACATTGCGAATTTAAATTACTTGCAGAATTTTTAACGATATTGGCCATTAAAGAAAGCTTACAATTTCAAAATTTTACTTTTATTAAAATATTTTCTTTGGTCATTTGAGGTCTGTTTATTTTATATTCATCCATCGTTCGTTGATGGAAAGTGATTACTGTAAACATAAAAATCCAAACTTCATACTAACATTATAAATAGAAAAGTGTATTGTTTGCCCGTCTTTTCCGTCAAAACGGATTAATATGGTTTTTTTCTGTGGAGATAGTAAGAGAGCTGGACAGTGTCAGAAGCTACCTTTTATCTCTTTCTGTCTCATCTGAATTTGACGCGAGCAAAGATGTGAAATTATATCTGTAACTCAACGACAAACGCTCATAGAGTACTCACGTTCATACAAAAGACATCAACGGCGCTTCAGCTAAGCTTTGATAAAATATCGACGAACCGGCGAGTTTTCTTTTCATAACAACATTTATTGTAATAGATTTTGTTTTATTTTAATCTTATACCTTCGACTAATGGACCAGACTGTTAAACCCCCATTTCCCGTAAAATAACTTTTTTAATGAATTTAACATAGGTAGTTAAAAAAAGTTGTTTGTCATTCGGGAGCGTCAATTTCAATTCGAAACAAAAAAATTCAGATGCACAGCGACCCCAATAAAACTATTAGTTTTTATTTTGACTGGATACTATTGCTATTTTAGATTGGTATCGGTTCCAAATAGAAAAAAATCGAGTTAAAATTTTCGTTTAATAATGTTAATTTATTTACTATTACATGAATAAATAAAGAAAAATAAGACGAAAGATTCACAAAATTGGGCTCGTATAAATAACTCATATAAGTACTCAAGTAAGTATAAATCATTTTCTGCTATATAAGCTACCGCTAACTTATTTATACTTTTTTGGTCATTTAAAGTAGTTAGAGATTAAATTGAACATAATTACTAGAATTTTCATTAAAGTTGCGATGTAAACAACTGACAAAGTTTTATGCAAAATTCAATCTTAAAAATTCACATCAAGGTGTAAATAAAAAAATGATACTTATTAATATTTTCTTAATATCATTATTAAATAACATCGAAATCATTCAAAAATATCATCATCGATCTTATGCGCGAACGCGCTCGCGCACCCACCATCCATGTCCTTACAGGGCGGCGTCGCGATCGCGACTGAACGCTATCGTTCAAACGCCGCGGTCCCGTTAGAAAGGGAGAGCGAAACACAGCCTTACGTCAGAGGGGGACGGCGCTACGCCCGCGCCATCCGGAAGCCCCGCTGAAACTGGACCGTTTTCTTTTCTTGTTATTATTGAGTACTCAGAGGGTCTGTTGTTGTCGTGCGGAGCTCGCTCTGATAACGCGATGCCTCGCCGACCTGCGTACGCGCATAGCTTTAAGCTCCCGCGTAGTGATGGACCAGTGACGGTGAACTAAGTGCTTGATTTTTTTGTCAGGAAACAATTGTGTGTGTGAGTGCAGTTCTTGATTTTGAGGATTCTTTTTTTAAGGAACTGTGGGTGGAAAGCGAATTTTCTGTTAATATTTTTCTTCGGTTACTTCAGGTTAGTGGGTTTATTTTTATTTGTGTAATGAAATATAGATAACACATGCTGTGTCTGAATGTTTTTTAAGTTTATTTTGGTTATTTATGATATATAATTTGTCACATATTTAAAGGCATTTTGTAATGTGTGTTATGTAATATTGCGAAAATTATTGACTATTGTTGCACTATTAACTTAGACATTAATCATTGAATTATTTAGGATCAAATGACAAAATTATTAATTAATAAATAAAAATAAATAGATACCCCAAATTTTGAAACATGAAACTGTTAAAATTAAAAATAATAGTTAACCAAAAGCTAAAATCATAAGTATTAAAATGTGATATACCTACATAGCTATTATTAACTTAAATATACAACTATACTATATATAACTCTTAAGATTTTATTGACGACATGTCTTATTGAAGACAGAATTAAAAAATAATAATTCTACCTTAGTTATAATTTATCAAAACTTTTAAAATTACACACAAACATAAAAACTTAATTTACGACACACATTAAAACACATCCTACTTAACAGTGTCACAATTAAGCCGTGTCAATTAAATTAAGTTATAAAAATGTGACATTTCATTTTAGAGACTGTACTTTGATCGACGGAAACACAAATAATATTCTAGATATTTTTATTTTATGTATATACCTATCATAATTTTACTATGATATTTAAGTACGAGAGTTTAATTTATTATTTCAATATTCATTAAAATTAGATCAGTCAAATCTTAAACTTCTTTAAGTCTTGACTTGACATTTTATATACTAACCCTCTAATTTTTTTCAATCAGCCTTTTTTGTTTTTTTAGTAAATCATTAGCGTCTGCATTTAAGAATATAAATTAAATTTTCTGTTTAATGTTTATTTGCAAAAAAATTACCCAAGCATGGTACGCTGGTAGCGTGTAGCTTTATTGAGAATATTTTACTAAAATATTAAAGGCTAAAGTTAATTTTTTAAAAATCAGATTCAGAAGAAAATTTATTAACGTGTATTTAGAAGTAACATTTCGATATTAGATATAAATAAAAAGCTCAAAATTTTTAACTACATACTACGCATACACTACTATTTCACCCTTTCGAGTTCAGTTTAGCAAAAAATATCAATCAGTTCATCATCAGTGAATCTTAAGGTAAAGCAAAATTTCTATATAATAATCTAAGTTACACTTTTTAATGACAATTATTACTTTCTTTTGTATATGAAATATAATTTCTTATGGCTATCATAAACACAAAATAAATGTGAAGTTTATTAAGGGCTCGCAAAAATGTTCTCATATCAGTCTGTAAAAGAGATAAGACATATTTAGACCTTCATTTAAATTTATTAAACCCCAAGCCTAAAAATACGATAGTTTTTTTTCTGTATAACAAAAAAATATACTCGTACATATTGGTAGGTATATACGCTTCTATCGCACAATTACCTATTTGAATTCGACAAAACGTTTCTTTTTCACCTTAAAGTTTATCTTGTACTGTAAAATGTTCCGTCGGCTTCAGGCCACCTTGAACCCTTGTATAAAACCAAATAAAAGTGAAGGGCTTCGTTTCACTAGCATTTTCACTCATTATGCGACAATAAGTCAAAAAAATAAACGAGATTATCCGACCTAGTAAACCAGAAAGTGAGTTGCCTGCGCGCCGCCGTCGGCGCGCTTTTTTGTACGTCTATTGTACTTATTCTATTGTTATTGGGAACTTATTGATCACTTTGGAAATATTTTCAAATGACAGTTCAGTTATCATTTGAAAATATCATAATTTATATTATTTTTCAATATGTTAGTTCTGAGTAGTAAGTAACTTCAGAAGATTTTATTTCCCCATTGTTAACGCTAGTTTGTTGCTTGATTAAGATGTGTGGTCTCGGTGGCGTACAGTTTAATTTTTCGACAGGGTTCGATTCTTGTCAGGTCAAGAAGGGAATTGATCATTTTCTGATCAGCTTATCTAAAACTTTGAGATCACTTTTTATAAATATGATTTTGATTTAATAGGCTTTATTCTATTAAACGTATGTAGTATAATATAATGCTGTTCCGAAATATAAAACAAACTTTACGTACTTACGTACTTTAGTAACATACCAAATTAATAAAAGCGTGATACTTAATTTATCTATATCCAATATAATTTATGTATGTCTATAGAGTTGTAAAGAAACTTAAAATTAAGACACACTTTTGACGTGATAAAAATATTAAATTTCCCGGCAAAATTATGTTTTACCACAATAGAAATTATTTATTCTATCACATTATAAAAAAAACTCTAGGAACGAGCGGAGCTGAGATATCTGATTACAATCAGCGGTTATAACACTTATAGTGAGATAAGTTTTATTTATGTATACGAAGCGCCATTGTTTCCTGACTGTTTATGTAAACAGCAATTAACCATATTTGTTTTTTACTTAATAAAGCATTTTTATTACAAATAGGAAGCATTATGCTAGGGTAATTTTTATTTTAACCTACTTTAAAAGTATCTTGACACTTTATTTTTTAAACTTACAATTTAGAGATATTTTTTTTATAAATATCAACTGCGAATTATAGAAAATGATAGAAGGTAGGAAGAATATTGATAATATGATACATACCGACCTGAGATAATAGTAGAAAGAATTACACAAAATTAAAAAAAAACATTATTATATTGAGTGTGACGAATTGTTTAATTAAAATGAAATAAATACTGCAATAAATCCGTAAAATCGTTTGATTGAAAGATTTTGCAAAACTGTTTTGTTTCTTAACATTCGATAATACGTCAAATAATTTTAATTAAAAATCCTCTCTTTCATTGTGCTAATCAAATTTCTTAAAACTAATTGCAAGTTTCGAATCTTTATTTTATATCATTGACAAATACAGTATTTAATTTCTCACTTATCTACATCGCTTTTTTTTTCATGTTAGTGCTAAATAATAGAAAGAATAAAGGATAAATATGCTAATAATATTATGAAATAAATGCCCGCAAAATAAAACCTTTTTCATTGTTCATAATATGCTTAAATTGCATACTTATATATTTTTTATTACAAAGGCCAAATTAAGGAGGCCATTTGATATCTAAAAAAGATAACGTCATAACCTATGTTTGTCATACAAATCTTAAATATACATTTTGTTTTTAACATTTAATAAAAGTATCTAATTTTACAAGGTATCTACGCTCCTATTTATATACATAAGTGCCAAAAGCTGCACTTCAGTGCAATTAAATAAATGTTTTAATATCGTTCTATATATGTATACAACCTATTGACTAATACCCACGTGTATCACCTCCTTAAATGACTGGCCACATCACACAGCTACCAAAAAAAAAAGAAACAAAATGGCGGCAAGTGTACGCCAAATAGCGCTTATCATACGCGTATATCGCTAAAAGGAATTAAATTGTATGTTTATTCGAGATGCTTTGTGAATCGTGAAAAGTACTTTTCTTATATAAAATATTGTATTTAACGGCAGAAAGACGTTGGTAACGGTAGCACGAAAGTATTTATTTACAAAGATTTAATTTTAACCTTCATAATTATTTAAAAGTATATATATCTACTTATTTCTTGTAAAACTAAAGTCTAATCAATAATAATAAATACAATAGTTATGATAAAAAAGAAATCAATATTAATAAAAACAAAACTTATGATATTTTAGGCTAATTGAAAATCTTCTTTTGATATGTATGAAAAATACATTAATCATATACATTTATTTATGAATAATTTACTTTATATTTGCAACGAATGTTTTTAAAAAATAAAAATAAATGATATTTTTTCATTGAAAATTGAAAATCTCCTTAAAATATAAAAATTCATTTACTATGTATAATATTTACTACTATTTAATATAGAGGTGTCAACTAAATGTTATTCGAACATATCTTTAAGGGATTTACTATAAAATTACTATAATACTGTTTTCAATTTTTTATTTAAGTATAACAGTATCTAATCAAGCGTTCGAAAGTCGATCACGTTCGTTTTCTTGTTATTTAATATCCAATTCACACCGGAGAAGATTGCCGTCGTAAAAAATAAACGCTGTGTCATCTTATGAAAAAATAATAATTAGACTTTTCGCTTTCACTAACGCACTGGCTCTGTGAAACAGACTGGTCTAATTTTATATCTAGTAGCGGATATAGTACATAGAATTTGACATGGAACTTTTGTTTGATATAGAACGTCTTTATAACTCACGGAGTTGACAGAGCCATGAGTCGTTAGGACCTGCTAAGGTCGAAGGTGGGCTTATTGGTGGAATGGATATAGAAGGTATATAGCCCATCGCCTAAGAGAAGACTTTCCTATTATAAGCCATTTTCTTTAAATATTTGGCATATTCAGTCAGTGTTTTTTTTTTTTAATCGCTCTTACCCTACCATGGAAGTGAACTACACGTATTAAGAAAATATGCAGTTAATAAGGTGTTAAGATGAAGCAAAAAAATGTTGCATGTATTTCTAAATAACGTAAATTATGATTACCTATTTAAATTGCTTAACTTAAAACCAGATAATTATTTGAATGGTTTAAGTCATTTTAAACATACATAAGTCTTTTAAACCGATTTTAACCTAAAATTCCTATGGATTTAAACCTCTGTGACGACGCAACCTCTACCAGCACATTAATAAAAAAAATATTTAATATACATATATTTGCGTTTCAGTCTGTCTTCCTATATTTATTCCACAATGTGTAGATCGTCACTACGTGAAAGTTTCTTCCATATCTGAATGAATTTGCCTATTTTCCTACCTAAGGAATGACGTTTTTGTGCATGATGTAAATTTATCTGTTAGTTGATGTTTACCACATTTAAGAGAAGACACTGAGACTGGTGCAACTACCTGCCTCATATATGTATTTGTTTTACTATCTAAGCTAAAATATTATAAAGAGGAAATATTTGAAAATCTACAAGTTTATATCTAGAGTGTAATCATTTAATCTACATGTCCTATTTAAAAAATATTTCAACATTAAAAAGCGATTTTAGCCTTGTTGACATAGGCTACTTTTTATCCTGTAAGTCCCACGGGATTTGAAGCAGTGCAAGTAAAACCGGGGACAGTAAATAGTAACTGTATAAACCAATCGTCTCGAATATCCCCATCCTTGTTATATGTCGGACGTAGCTGCTGGCTGATTGATAGAGCTAGGCCAGAACTACTGTTGTACTAACGCCGCTCGCACAGTAATTGTATTCATCTATTTTCAGCTTCAAAATATTGTGTATGTAATATACCGTATAAATCTCTTAAAGGCCGGCAACGCTCCTGTGACCCCCCGGGTGTTGCAGGTGTCGATGGTCGACGGTGATTACTTAACAACACGTGACCCGTCTGCTTGTTGGCCTCCCTCTGCCAAAAAAATAATAATCAAGAGAAATAATTTGGACTTTATATAGGCGATGGTCATTGTTTCTGAATAGCTATTCCACCAATAAGCCCACCATTTTGCTAAGCGTGGACTTCGAGTGTCGCGGCTTTTGACTCTGTCAATCCTGATAGGATGAAAAACGTGATATTGTATCTATATAATAATCTCTTTGCCACAAATAAGAGATACTGAATTAATTGACTATTTTTATATTTCCTCAGAACCATACAAGTAAGGATACGTTTAACTCTTAACTTGTACAAATGAAAGCAACAAATGTCTCAGAAACTTGTCACTGTGGACTATACCACTTCTAGAAAGTTGAAACATGGCTATAAAATGCTTAGTATAAAAAAAACTGCACATCGTTAAGTAAAAATGGTATCTTATTAATGTCAAGGCGTATTTTAAACTACTTAGTCGCGATCATAAGCTAGTAGCTTATGGTAGCGATAGTATGTTTAGTTTTGACTGAAAGGCGGACAAACAAACAAACACAAAAAAACACATTTATAATATTACTATTTGAATATTTACTAAAGGTCATTTTTTTTTTGCTGTAATATAGCTCTGTTATCTTTTTAAACGTCCAGTAAAGGTCCCATTAAAATCGGATAAGAGTACCCTGGACAAAAAGTTAATGAAGAGCAAAATTAAATAATACTCGTAATGACGACGTCCTTAGAGTCTATCCGCTGCTTACTTTTTACTTATATATAAAACTAGCTTTTGCCTTCGGCTACGCTCGCGTACTATATATAATTAGATTATGTTTTCCTTTTTATGTATTCTCCTCAATGTACTTATGTATACTTTGGACCGAGTCTCATCATGTGCGTATCCGTCATTGCGAAGCAATCGTAATAGATCGGGTTTACGATATAAGCCTTAACTGACAAGCAAATGATGTTTGTTACTCAAGTATGAGTTGATCCTGTCATGCACGTTAAATACTTTTTCTTCGACATACGAATTGGTGGTAGCTGAATTGATAAGAAACTAGAACTTAAAGTCTAAGGTTCGAACCTTGCCAATATCTTCCAAGTTTGTAAAAAAACTTATAGGTCGTTTTAAAAATCACTGGATTCCTTCCTTGCGGTCTTGAAAACATTGATAGCTTTCATGGGAACTGATGTGTAATACGGTTACTTGCTCCTAGATGACGATGTAGTGTGTAATATTAGATGTGTTCAGCTAAAAATAAGATGTCAATTTTTCTGAACGGTGTGGCATTTTTACATGCCGTTCAGCATTGATTTTTAGACGTCACTTACACACGTAAAAGAGAATAACTCAGTATGAAATGTCGATTTTCGTGGTGTTACGGTTAACTGGTATCTGACCAATACTTAGGAGGTCCCGGTTTCGATCCCCGGTCAGGCCTTAAAAAAAAGGCCTTTTCTGATTTGCTTGGGTCTTGGATGTTTATCTATATATGTAATTATTATTAAATTTTAAATTGAAATATATGTTGAGTTAGTATCCCATTACAAAAGTCTATAAAATTGAAAGTACGGGTACTTACTTTGAGGCTAACTCCATCTAGAAAATAAAAATAAATACTCGTAAAATAATAAAATAGTAATCCCTAAATAACAATCGTGTTGGCAACCCACCTCAGAGTATATAAGCCAATCCAAGTAGGAGTGCTATGATTTCAAAACGAGCTATTTGTCGCCATAGATTTGCATATAATTGCTCATTCTAATTATCAGGACGGCGCGTGCGCAGGCGTATTGTCTTCCTAGTGGATGAGTACCTTTGTTGAATGAGTATCGTTATTGTTTATATAAATTACGACCTATATTTTGACGAGTACTTGTTGAGCAACCTGTCACTATATTTTCTCCATTCCACTAATAAGCCCACCATTCTGTCAAGCTCTTGAGTGTTACAAATGTCGGCTCTGTCTACCCCGTAAGGAATAAAGACTTGCTACAGTCTTTGTACTTGTTGAGTTTGATTTGAACATATTTACGATACGATATTTTAAGGCTGAATAAAAATTGACACAGGTTGATTGTTTGTCTGCTTATATAATGAAAAAGTACCAATATTTAAATGCTTTGATTAAGAATCAAAACTATAGTTGATATAAATATATAACAATATTATAAAACTGTAACCGACCTTTAACTGTACATGGAAAATATTATAAGGAAAACATATGGGTGGAGGGGGGATCTTTTTAGCACCTATAGAAGCCGAAACGATCTTTTTTAAGAATTTTTGTCTGTGTGTATCTTTGTACGCGCATCACGCAAAAACTATTGAATGGATATTGATGCGGTTTTAACCTGTATTACATAAGGTCTAACTTAAAATTTTGCATTGGTTCGTCTTGATATGCCGCTTGGAACCAGAGATATTGACAATAACATTTACGCGCGGCAACGTCGCGGACATAAACTAGTTTCAAATAAATATTCACAAAAATACACACAAAAGTTTAAGTAAAAAATGGCTGAAAATGATGACAAGACAAACGAGCATTCAGACATAAAAAATTTCCACAATACAAATTCTATTAGTCGTTGCAGACACATGAATCACACTGCAGACGGTAAGCAAATTCGGTTACACAAGTGAATACCACTAAACCTAGGACACACATGATAATCTACACACAAATTTGAACCATAAACCAAACACGGAGATCACCAATTTTGACTGCCCAATTCGCTCGCCTCCCTCAAAAGAGCATACAGATGCGAACTGATAAAAATTCAAGGAAATTTGAAACAGTCTGCATACAAGTACATCACACTATGAAATTCAGATTGTAAAAAATGCACAGACGATAGAGACACTTCGCATAATTTTTAGATTCATTTTAATATTGTGCAGCCAAACTGAGGTCAATATTGTAACTAAGCGTTATATAGATACATACGGGAATACTTTTGTTACAGTATAATGGGACAGAAGTCAGCAAGCTAAGCATTTTTTTTTTTTTTT
>JADGIL010000921.1:16553-26978 GCA_020352625.1 Cactoblastis cactorum
TTGTCGCAATCTATTCTATTATTTCAAAAGTTCTCTTATCAATCTTTTAAACACACCAACAGATACTGAAGTAATATCTATACTATTAAAATAGTTGTTATATGACTTTTGTAAGCGATATATTGGTGAGCGTAAATTTTATCCAATAATAAACTGTAGTAACACAATACAAGACCAATATGACTGGCGAAAGAAGGAAATAAGGTACCTAAATGACAATGGAATTATATAAAAATGCAAACATTAATGCGGAAATTATTTGTTTCATTAAGTATTTTAACTAGAAGATTTGGATTCATGGACAGTCAAAAGAAGCAATATAAATAAAATTAAATTTACCATTACCCTCGAAGCTTTTTAAAGAAGCAATTAACTTACCAATTTATCTAACAGTAACTGACTACCTATAACTAGTATACTGTAATTCTTATTTAACAAATATTGTAAATGTACAAAAAAATAGATTAAAAAATGTCTGTTCCCTTCAGTCTCAAAACGATCGAAAATGAAATTTGATACGAAAGCAAAATATAAAAGGATTAAGCATAAAGTAAACTTTTTATCTTGGAAATATACATTCTGAAGTAGCAAAGTTCCGAAACGCCGCTAGTCGTCATATACGTAGATATACTAAAATACGCCCGAAAAACAAGAATTAATTCGACATTAGACAGATTCTATTTTGAACATCATAGTCTTGGATCGACAAATTCAACATACGATCTTTATTTATAAATTCGCTATCACAATCAATACAAACGTCACGTCTATCACTGCAAAACAGTTTTATTATGCAATATTAACATCTCACAAGACTATAATGTCCAAAGTCTGAATCTGTCCAATATCGACTATACGAAAAAATACAGTTTGAGTAGAAATAGTTTGTAGTGGTATGGAGCCTGCTGCTTGCTTTTTTAGCCTGCAGCATGAATGGGCCGGCCTGTCCGGGGAAGTACCACACTCCCACAGAAGACCGACGCCTGAATGGCGGCTGATAGCCGCCATTCAGGCGTCGGTCCGTTTTCATGCTTCGTCCGGTGAGTGGAAGAGCCGGAGGCCCAACTTCTCCGCCCTCCCCGTATGGGGAGGGTGGAGGTTTTTTATAGGCCGGCGACGCTTCTGTAACCCTGCGGGTGTTGCAGTTGTCTATGGACAGCGGTGATCACTTAAATCGCGTGCCCCGCCTGCTCGTTTGCCTCAAAATAGACTTTATAACTTGCAACAACGTATGAGCGGAACACGAAGCCTTAATATGGTATCATTAATAATGTAAATGTCAATACACATAATAGGACAATGTCGTCCTCTGCAGCCTTCTTGTCCTTGCAAATATATGATTACATCCTTTCTTTGATGTACCGTATCCTTTAAGTATGAGAACTGTAATGATTACAAAGAAATATAGGACAACGATAATACTAAAATTTGAAAATATTTTTATTTTGATTATCTTAAACTAGCAACTGGCCCACGTTTTGCCTCCTCTGCTTTCGATCCCGTGGATATACGACATGAAAGTAGCCCATATCCTTCCTCGGTAGATGGTCCTGAGATAAGTGCGTTAAACCAAACAAACAAACCCTTCCATTTGTTTGTTTTATTTAAGTTTGTATAGATAACAATTCAAAAATAGTCATTTCCACCATTTATTTAAATTGTTACAAAAACAAGTACTTATTTTTTCAGACCATAATTTGCAAATTTTATAAATTCAACTGATAACTAGATACAATTTAAATTAACTCGCTATTCTAGTTGCAAACATCACTATTTGTTCAATAAAACAATTAAAATTGCTTTCTCTTGTACCGGAAATCCGCGTACACACAGACCGACGGCAAGATGTCGTAGCCTCAAGCCATATTTATATACCTGTTAGCTTGAAGCCTCCGATCTATATTCTGATAGCTAACTTCGTATAATGTTTCTACTTCGATTGTAAGAGACTTGTTTACACTGTACTGTAACAGAGTTTTTTTTATACTACTTAGTTTGTAGCACTCTGGTCGAAACAACCTCTGAAAAAATATCTACACAACTTTTTTGAAGGAGTCCATGTTTGTAGTTTATATTGAAAACTTAAAGCATAAAATGTATCAAAAATCATAATAATTGAAAATATATTTTATTTTTGCACGTAACCTGTAACTTATAAGTAAATCTAATAGACGTGCGTATGATTTGATGACCTCCATATCATAATATTTAAAATGCCTTTCCGCTATTTTGGAGGCTTCTAGATCGAATCTCGGTTAGATCTCTAGATGGAAAATGATAAATTTCTACTTGGTATTTGATATTAAATAAGTTCCAGACTTAAAAAATACTTCGTTGAATTAATATCCTAATAACACAAGTCTCGAACATACTCTGGGGCTAACTCAATACGTATTTTGTCCCTAATTTACTTATCTTACCACAATCACTGAATACATT
Organism: Cactoblastis cactorum; assembly: GCA_020352625.1. Classification (NCBI taxonomy): domain Eukaryota; kingdom Metazoa; phylum Arthropoda; class Insecta; order Lepidoptera; family Pyralidae; genus Cactoblastis; species Cactoblastis cactorum. The sequence goes on from JADGIL010000921.1 coordinate 18,993, forward strand.
CAGTTTGGTACATATATAAATCTATCACTTAACCCAGACAGAATTTGGAAATATATATGACAAGAAAATGAAGGTATGTAAGTACGTATGACATTTTTTTATAACTAATATTTTATACTTAAGTACCTAAGCTTCTTAAGCGGATACGTACGATTGCTAATTTTAATGAAATTCAAAACAAAATAAAAGGATACGAATATGAAACAATTATAAAATAAATGTTATAAATTCTCATTCCATCCGACCATTTTGTTCTGATAGAAAGAAATTAATTAAGACACATTAATTATTAATAGCGACATCTAACACCAATTTACATAAATAAGCATACTAATGTGATAAAAATATGTGAATCTGAAGGAATTTAGTATTCTCACATAATTTAAATTAATAGTGACAAAATCACATGTTTCTAACAACTGTTTTTTTTTTAAATTCTATGAATGGGTCACACGCATTCCTATTGAAAATGTATCAGATATTCTAATATAGGGTCTTTGAATACATGAAACTATTTAAAAATAACTATATAACTAGAATATAAAAATAATTTTTAGCGTCATTTTTATTAACAAAGATCTTTTTTATCTATGATCCTTATCTCTCTAGCTTCTTCTATGCGTCACTCTTCTCCTGATAAGTTTGAAACAAAATATCGATACAAAGGCCATATACAAATAAAAATCTGATATTAAGCAAAATCAGCGAAAGAAATCTAATTTGAATCTAATTTGTACCACATGCTTGTCTTTAATAAAGTAATATAATTAACTTGAAATAATGTATGTACTTACCAACTTATGTATACCCTGTACAAACGCGAATAAATTATTCTATTTTATTCTAATAATTAAAATATGTATTATATACAGCCTAAGTATTTGTATAGCCATAAGCATTTTCAACTGAAATACGAGTTAATCCAAGTATCTGCTCCAATGCACCCCTTATATTGACTTGTGTTTATATTATATTGGTGTGTTTAAGGAAACAATCCATTTTTACATTTCCTCCGCTATAGTAGCCGCTCGATATTTTTTCACTCTATTTGTATAGTGCTATTTATCTAAACATAAGTTACCTACATCATATTACGAAACAATTTACAGGCTGCCTAGTAACAACTAACTACGCTTTAGGTTACTATCACAGTAATCTATACCTACAAACCTAGTTTAAGAGCAATATTGTTCTCTCTCGTGTTGGCAAAAACATAGCATTATTATCTGGTACAGGGCATACGTCTTCTGTTGCGCAAGCGCAGGTTTAACCGATGACAATCGGGAGTGTGAGAACTTTTATTGTTATTCGTACAAATTCACACACGTGAATGCCAACATTAGGGCTCTAGAGGACAGGGTTTGACTTACAACGGTTAATACTCACATGAACTGTAAATAAGACCTTCATATTTAATAATTAACCTATTTATTCATAAAATAAATTTATTAATACAGGCTCGGTTAACCTAGTTCGAGCCTTTTGTTATGGTGGAAGACTAACTCAACGATAAGTACTAATAATGATAACGAGTTATTACAAATCATCCTTTCAGCTTTTCTCCGCCCAATTATAACAAATATATAAATTAAATTTAATTTTCATACGCAACTAACATTTTAGGTAAACATCTGTGAGAAGAAATACCTAAAAATACTCGTTATGCAGTAGAATAATAATTGAATTTTTGATAAATCGTCAAAATTATTAATGGTATCATTGTAATAAGTATTTTTTGGCATTACTACTCAACCAATGTTTCGAATTATTTTAATATTAAGGTGCATCCCTTCAGAAAATCTTAGCTTATTGAGCTCAGAAGAAATAAAATCCTTTAAAAAACGGCCCTAGCTCTAGCCTCGTTGATTCAGAATTAATTTGACACGCCTTGAAGAAGCTAATGAAGGTGTGAAGGGAAAATTTGCTGAAATTCATTTATTTCGGCGGCTATCGGCGATAAAGTTGTATTGTTTCTTTTTTCAACAGAATTATTCAACAAATTTATGTGTCAATCAAGTAACTGGAGTTTTGCAGATTTCTTTGCATGTTTGCTCTAAAATAATCTTTAACTAAGTTATTTTAAGGTTAATTGTGTTATCCTATAACATTTAAGTAGGAATTTAGAACTATTGGTATCAACACTACGTGTTTTTCGTTAAGATCTTAACTTTGTAAAAACTATGTCAACTGTTTAATAAATCTTAACACATCGATGAGCCAATAATAAAATTGTGTAACTTTTAAATGCAATTACAATTGTAGTGCGTTGAATAGATAACGAAATCGAATTGTACTGACGAAAAAACAGTGCCGTTCCCAAACTTGTCTAAAAACCTAGATAATAACGATCACTCGCGATTTCGTTCAGAAACAGAACGAATTATATAAAAAAAAACCGATGGGAGCTATCGTGCGGGCCGACAATAACGGTAACTTACTCTTGCGGCGTAAGAAATCGCGAAAAATTGTAATTGCGCAATCGATATTAATTGCCGTAACCGATTATTATGAAATAATCGTTCACGGATTCGTAAATGGACCGTTTTGTAGATCACTTTCATTGATATGTCTAAAAGTTTTACTGATAATTTATAAGAGATGATTAAGCAATTAGTATAAATACTTACTTTTGTAAGTGTATTTTTTTAAATACTTAAGATTCTGAACGAATAATACAGCATCACGTCTATATCCATTTCAGGTTTGACAGAGCCAAGTTTCATGTAACTCGAAGGCTACGCTTAGCAATTATTATACATTAAAAATATTATTCTATACTTACTAATAGATTTTTTTAGAATTAAAGTAATATTAAATATTGAACTTAATTAAACAATTGTTTTAAAATAATCTATATAATCGTAGTTACTACTGTAATACTCGTTTATGGTTCAATATAAACATTTCGCTGGAATCATAAAAATTATAACGCAATTGGTCATTTTATAACATATTATAAATTAATAGAATTTATGATTCCGTACACAATAAAATTGTTATTATAGAAAACTGGCTTTACTCTTATTAAAATTTACAATTTATTTTAAATTCAATTTATATTGTAAAAGGTATCGAGTCATTAAATGAAACCCTTTATATGCATCTTATTTCCTAGCTTTCATTATCCAGTGCCAGTGTAGTAAAAGATAAAAAAATATAAGTGCAAAAATATCAGAACCATCTTAAATCATCATATATAAAGTAAAACATGTACCAAATTGGCCTCTTGCTGTAACCAAAAAAATATTTCATCTTCCCCAAATTCTACCCTATCAATAAACAACAAACTTTGAATCTCTTAAGTTTTGAACCTACTAATAAAAACCTACAAATTATAGACTACGAAATACCATAATACAGTTACAGTGATTTTAATTGGAAGGCAGTTACAACGTAGTATTGCAAAATGCAGATATTAAAATTTTGCGAACGTCCATTCTACATTTGCATCGATGGCTAACGACGCATTTCGATTAATATTTCTGATTTATGGTCCCAATGCAAAATGCACTAATGGTATGTTGACATGCACTGCGACAGCTCACTAATTGTTCAGTTCTAGAAATAAATCTGGACATATTTATTACATTTTATAATTAGAGCACGTTTTAATTTTAAAGACCGGCAATGCTTCTGTGATACCCCGAGTGTTGCAGGTGTCTATGGGCGGCGGTGATTACTTAACATCACGTGACCCGCCTGCTCGTTTGCCTACCTCTGTCATAAAAAAATCAATAAATATTTTTTTTCAACTAGTAAGAAATACATACTTTAAAATTTATCTAAACAATTTACGAGTTAAATAGGTCCACAAACTCGCGAAGAATCTGAAAAATGATTCAAAATTGATCATAAAATGTTATTGTTATATTTATATTCTTGTCAGACCAACGTCTAACCGATTAGATGAAGAAAATCTGGTGATCTTGGAAAAAATTATATAGGGGTAAACGGCACAGATTAAGTTCACCGCAAAGTAAGTTCGAAAACTTGTGTTATAGAATACTAACTTAACGATACTATATTAAATTACATAAATAAAATATATTTACCCAGGCCATCTGAAAATTATTACCATTATTAGTTCTTATTATTTAGTCTTTGAACTGACCGGGATATGAATCCGAGACCTCTTGATTAATAGGCAAAAACTTTACCACGGCGCCAACGAGGCCGTCAAATAATTACAAATATAATTTTACGAAAGAATATTAAAAATAGGGAAAACTCTCATAAACTAGTTTTTAATATACTCGAACATACCAACATGTTTAAACGTATCAAAAAATCTAAGTATATTTGACGGTTTTAATAAACCGGTGTTATTCACTGAAGTATGGACCAAGTTGAGATTCATTTATGCGTAGTTGATTACTCCGCATAATGGCGGCCACACGCTAGTCTGTGTGGAGGCCCGCCAAAATTTACATACAGCCTTCGGAGCCATGGCGGACTGGAACAAATATTGTGTTAGTCTATTTATGTGATTTTTTCTCATTTATTTTTAGGTTATGATGTAAGAGGAGGTTGGTGTTTCTTGTAACACATTGATTTTCTTGATCATATCGGTCAAGGTAGCTAAAGAAAAAATCTCAGTAAATATGTAAGACGAATGTTTGGGTTATGTTAGAGGGAGGCAAACGAGCTGGCAGGTCACGTGATGTTAAATGATCACCGCCGCCCATAGACAACTGCAACACCCGCGGGGTCACAGAAGCGTTACCGACCTATAAAAAACCGATACAAGATGGGCCTCCGTCTCTACCAATCACCGGACGGAGCATGGCGGCTCATAGCTACCATTCAGACAGCGGTCTTCTGTAGGAGCGGGAATTTTTAACCATGTCCTTACTTCTGTTACTAATCCCAAATTTAGGCCTAGGACTTAGTTTAATTTTATTTTCTATATTGAAGAGGAAATAAAAGTAACATAACACACACTAACAAATAAAAATTAAAATGGGAGAATAGACAACGTTATAATAAGCAGATAAATGAAGCTGAAACCCGCGTTAAACTAATGTCCAATTTAATCATTACTTGTTGTGCCAAACGCTATACTTCTAAATGAATCTATACTCCGCACACAAATCATGCAGATGGCACTTTCACTCATATGTCATAATCATAACATAATGATATTAAAACCAAGCCATCAAAACCACGCATGTGTGAGTAATAAAATTGAACGCATCGTCCAAGTTCTTTGGAATTCGCCAATCAAAGAGACAACAATGGCTGCACAAAAAATATCCCACGGCACATAATGAATAGTTAACGACGAAAACTAGGTGAATCTTTGTGCAATAGCCTAGTGTCTTTTAAAAGAAATATGATCATTTTCAATTTCATAACATTTCCCACACATGAACTATGAATGGACTGTCGAGTACACAAATTAGAGTGTAATCTAAAACAGATTTTGCGTCGCAAGGAACGCGTGCCGCGTTCGTGAGCTGTCAAATTATATGGTAGTGTTGCCATAATGAATATTATTATATGTAGTTCGACAGTGATTTTGTTGTATGACATGAGCAGTTTGCTTTTGTTGTTGCATTTGTTGAAATATTTTGAGAGCAAACACTTTAATCAAGGTCAGATTTTTTGAGCTTATTTATAGATTTCTTATAATTAGTGTTTTTCGTGGTAATAGAGCATGCTGCATGCTTTTTTAGTCTGCAGCATGAATGGGCCAGCTCGTCCGGGGTAGTACCACACTCCTACAGAAGACCGACGCCTGAATGGTGGCTGCCATGCTCTGCCCGATGAGTAGGAGAGCAGGAGGCCCAACTTGCCCCCTCCCCAAATATATTTGCGCATGTCATGAGGAACTATCCCAAGAACAGTACTCCTTGTACTGGAGAATCCCTACCTGAGCGGTCTTGCTCAGGCTGCCCTACGCAATCTGGGGAGGGCAACATTCTGCACAACATAACCAATGGCGGTCGACCACCGTACGTTTTAAAAGAAACTTTATACTGTCTGCAGCGATATTTCCGGACCAATACGACATCGGAACCTTTAAGAAAAGAGCGTATAAATCTCTTAAAGGCCGGCAACGATTCTGTGATCCCCCGGGTGTTGCAGGTGTATATAGACGGCGGTGATCATATAACATCACGTGACCCACTAGCTCGTTGCCCTCCCTCTTTCATAAAAATAACTACCAGGGATATACAAATATTACATACAGATTTTAATGTAGGTAGGTACGTTGCTAGTTTATCAATATGCGATGAAATATTAAAATATACTTTATTTCCAATATTTACTTAAAACATTTATTAAATCTTCGCCACCCACATAGCCACCGATTTCTAATGTTATCGTTTAATTAGCAATTTAATATTTTAATAACTAAAGGTCACTTCTAAGGTCATTGATCTACTGGTAGCCCGAATATGTTATTTATTGCAGTACCGCCCAATTCATTAAAACCATTGGAGAAACAAAGACGATATTTAATGCTAAGATCATAATTATACTTTGTTAAATGTGGAATGAGTCTCCATGACAGCAGGAAAATCTCACACATTTATAGTGAGTACCATAAAGACAAATACAATACATTATACTTGTATAATGTTTTTATAATAAAAAGCATAATTTTCCAAACCAGAGGAACTACTTATATAGTAAAACCAGACAATGTAGATAATTGTTGAAGTTTGATTTTAAAATCACGATAATTTAAAATTTAAGCTTGTTTAACAATCAGTTGTATACATATTAAGTGGTGAAAAATGTATAATTTTAGAAATATTTACATTCCAATATTGTTATTCTGCAAATGACATAGATGAATACTAATTAATTAGGGTTAGTATTTAATTGAAAAATATATTAACCTAACCAACAAAAATACTAATAAATAAACTGCTCTTTTGTTGCTTACATAGAAAATTTTTAGGTCATTTCAGTTATATTTTGTTGCTGAGTTTATTATCTATGATTAATTAACAAAACTTCAATAATAGCTAAATCACGAAAATCTATTAAAATGATCGCAAAAATTAAATGCAAATCCGAATGTCAAATTACGCAAGAGCATCTTGACATTACATATTGTTAACAATTCGTCCGGCGAGCTCGCGTGTGAACGGCTCCCAGGCGATGGGAGATAGCTCTGTGATCCGCTAAACGCTGTTTTGAGATAAAGAACGATTAGTCTGACATACACACTAGGTATATCTTTGTATCTGATACAAGTAAAGAGAGTAGGGACGATTTTTGATTTAGATGTTTGTAACAAAATTTTGTGAATTTTGTTACCTTCTTGTTAGTTTTTATAGTTAAAAACTCAATAAAAAAATCAGTGCTAAAATCGATAGAAAAAATCAGCTATCATAGAAAAAAATATCACTTCACACATTATCAGGTCAATCACTTCGTCAATATTTGTAAAAAAGAAAGAACTAAGCAAAAAGACAGCACGCCGCGTCAGTTGAAGAATGTATCTTAAATTTCTTGTTCTCTTTTTAAAAAACCAAAACTTGTTAGGTCAATTCTAGTTTATTTATTTCGTGTCGGTAGCAATGCAGTCTTCGCGTCATTAATTATGGAGTCATCAGGAATATTTTTAAAGTCATTTATCTTTCGGAACTTACACTTTGTATAAAAGCTATTACACCAGTTATCGACTTGATAGGTGGTCTATTTCGAAACTTAAATGAATTTAGCTACTTATAATTTTGAATTAAATTAACTTTTGAATTAGAAATGCATATACCAAGGAAGTATTTTTGAAGACAGCTTTTGGTATATGGTAGTTCTGGTTATTTTTTTATAATTTTGTGACGTAACAATAGTCAGTTAAAGTTCTTTACTTAATAAAAAATTTCCAACATTTAAAAAAATCCAAATAATTTTTAACAGTGACTTCAAGCGACTTCAAATGACCGTTACTGAAATTTTTTTTTTAATATTTTAACTTGTAAGTATACTTGTAGTGGTGTGTTGCCTGCTACAGGCTTCTTTTAAGCCTGT
>JADGIL010000927.1:0-11730 GCA_020352625.1 Cactoblastis cactorum
TATATAAGTACATATCATATAAGGTGGTACCTGCCATCATAGAGGTTAATTAAGTTTTGTTGCAGTTTCTTGTTACAGCTTTTTTTTAACTTTTGTAATCATTTACAAGTAAAAATGTGAGTGCATTTTATACACCTGTTGCATTGGTAGTATTATAAGCAGGTATCTCATTGATTTTCTATAGTTTCTAATCGATTTAATAAGAGCAGGAGGTTTAATTTTGTAAAATATTGTTGAAGTGAAATGTTTTTATAATAATGCATGTCAACCATACAATGACATCTATAAAACTATCTTTTTATTCAATTTATTGTTTGTTATAAAACACCACCGCACACAATAAGTCATTTTAACAAGTTTTCAACAAAAAGTATAAACTGTTTAAAAGAATATTATTTGAACCTACATGCTACAAATAGTTACTATAAATCTATTTTCTGGATATTACTTACTGTGTAAATTGATGTATGCTGTGTTATTCTACAACAATATATTATGCTATTAAAGAGTACCTATATGCTGTATATATAAATTTTCATTCATGCTGGTCTGGTGGTATCAGAAAATTATAGATTGTAAAAGTCAGTCAAAGAAAAGGGTTTAAAACAGGATATTCTTCTCATATACTGTGTGCTATCTATGTATCTGTTACTACTATACCTTGGCTTTGTCTGTATCTTGTATTTGCATAATTTTCAATAAAAAATATATAATTCTTTATTGCAGTATTTAATGGTTTTGATTATTTTATACTATCAATGCATAGGTGTAAAATTGTTTATATATTTAGTCAATTTGCACATTTTGTCATAAAATATAAATTTTTATAGTATCAGTTAAAGACATTGTAATGATTACTAAACAGTATTTTGAATTTAAATTTACATTTTTAACTTTAGTGCCTATTAAATTATGATTAAAGCCTTTTTAATATTACTTCATAAAATTAAAACAAAAGTGTATCAATATCTATAGCTGCATAATAAAACTTACAATTTTATTATAGGTACTGTCTGTACATAAGAGATATTAAAGAAAAAACATGTAGGGGTCTTTCCAGGGCCTATAGAAGGCCTAAAGGATATTTTTAGATCTGTCTGTCTATGTATATGTTTGTGCGCGCATCACACGAAAACTATAAAAACAGATCAGGATGGGTATAGAGATGGACCTAGAATAAAAGATAGGCTACTTTCATCCTGGAAAATATTTAGTTCTAAATAGCTTCGGAACTGAAAAATCAGAGAACAATTAAATAATTCTGTTATGTATTCCAATAAATACTAATGATATAACTTTCTAATGTTATGAAAAAAAAAATCTCTTTAAATATGTAAATTAACTGTTATATTTTTCTGTGTACCAACCAATGTATGTAGTTTTTTGAATGTATATACATATTTTTATTAGTTATTGAAAATGTAAGTATTACCACAGAGTATATAATACTATGTATTTATAGACGTGCAGTGATTTTATGAAACAATTTTTTTTCTGTAGAAGTGATTTTCTGTGGAGAGGATGTCTTCCTTTCCATAGAAAGTCACTTATTCAGTAAAGATACATGATTCTTTGGCATTATTTTTATTTATTAAAAAGTATGACTTAACTGAAGATATCAAATTTTGTATGTGACAGCCTCTGTGGTCCAGTATATCGTCAATTATTTTTATATAGTTTTTAAGTTTATAAAGAGTATTTTGAAAACATTTTATTTTAATAGAGATGAAGTGAAGGCAGAATAAGCATCTTTTGATATTTAAAAAAGAAGTAAAGATACTTTTTTAAATATCAAAACATGTATTTTAGGGGTTTATATTATGTACAATCTTAGGTTGTGAGTCACAACCTATGAAGTCACAACTTGTGACTTCATTATATCAACTTTTTGAGTGGCCAGATTTGCAATAAAACATATTTAAGTATGCAAAATTAGCATATGAACCAAGAGAATTACTTTTTGTTGTGGACATTTATATTTCGGTACCTTAGAATTTGACCAAGATTACTATTGTGCATTCATTCCTTTTGTCTATGTTTGGAATAGAAAAAGATCAATTACAGTAAGAAAAAATTAAATAAATAATTATTTTGATGTTGAACTGAAAACAAATACAATTTCTAAAGATAACAGTAGTGCACAAGTAAGATATCATGATCAGTGCTGCCATTTTAAGATTACTTTTCATTGGTGCAGTTGATAGATACAGGAACTATTGTGTAATATTATTTCATTTAAGCAATGTATACTAAACTAATGGAATTACAAATTTTCAGAATAGTTTAAATTAGAAGAATTTCACTTTTCTATTCTAATATCAAAATAATTTTTTAAAGTCAAAATAATTAATTTACGAAACTGGTTTTTGATAGCCAACTGTGTATTTCTACAATATTTCTTAGTATGTAATTTAAAAAAAATACAATCATTTTTTTATAATATCATGAACAATGCAGTTTTGTATTTTTAATCAAAATATCAGTTCAGACTATTTTATTCTTTATGTATTGTACGTGTGAATTGATCAATAGTACTAAATTATTCGAAACAGCAACAAAACTTCGCTTGGAGGCTTCCCACTGTGACGGTTGAGCCGCAGTGTGATGAAGTTCGACTTTATTTCAGAGGGTATGGTGCCACCACCTTCAAACAGCAACCCATGTTTACTACGCCCAACCCACAACAATCCTGATATATCTCGTTGTCTCATGGTCCATATGATTTAATCTCTACTTCTTTAATGGAGCATAAACCTAATTTAGCAATGTCCATTTTATCAACAGAAGTACAAAGAAAGAGAAACATAGAACCTGAGACAAATGAGAACAAGATATCAGAAAAGAACACAGAAGACTTACTGGAAACTTTGTATTGGAACATTCACGGCGGAAACATATTTCATATATCATAAGAGTATTTGTCGCGCGTTCAATTTAGTGTGATAATGTTTTACATGCAAGTGATAGAGACTATAAAAAGTATTTTGTGATTTTCTCATGTAAGGGTTTCCTAATAAAATTATAGGAAAAAGGGAGGATTTTCATTTATGTAAAAAACATTTACACGTTTTACAGATTTATTATTTAAATAAATAATACATATTATAGAATTAAAAGATACATCAATCACTAATTCACTAAAGATAATAGGATACAATTATGAATGTTTTAGTAGTCTGCCAATAGATAATCTTCTCAAGTTTAATTCAATCTGAAAAGGGAAATAATAATATAATTAATTAATTTCTATCTATTTTGTTTTTCTGTTACAGATGGTGAAGAAGATTTAATCAATTAAGTTTCTTTCAGGATTCACTCAAATAAAAAGCAAACTGGAACAGTTTGTGTTTTGAGTGTTTGCTCCAATTTGGCATAATATTAAAAATCACCTTTTTGCTTTTCAGATGATTCTTCCATGTGCAGCCTCGTTGGCACACGGTCAAGCCCGATCCACTCCGCTTCCGCCTTTAATACAAACATACCACAATTTTATGTATTGCATATAAAATATACATTACGGTTTAATTTTAATATTGTGTAACATACATAGTCTAAGGAAAGAAAGCTGACTGTGATATTTTTGTAGGCCTTTGTAATAAAATATTGTTATATGTAGCTGTATTTTTATTTAAACCATCGAGCTTAGTATATACATATGTTAAAAAGTATGATGGAGTTGAAAGTGAAGTTGGAGAAGTGAAAATACAGAATGAATATTTCTTATTTATTTTTATATCAAGATTACAAAACATTACAATATTCATGATAGAATTGCGTAAAATGTTATAAAAAACATATTGGGATTACATAAAGCATATGTTAGACGGCAAGCCGATCGGCTTCCTGCAAATAAAAAGGATATTACAGGCCTATTTCACCGATCTTTTATCTAAATCAGGCATGGGTCGTACTTGTTACAAATACCAGAAAAATACCCTTTGGGGAAATACATATACATTTTGTTATTGCTATAAAGGACGATATTGCGTGACCCACCGGCAACTGACAGAAAAAATGGGGGCATTAAAAAATTATTCTCAAAGTGGGTACAAAAAATTAGTTTGGGAACCCCTGGTTTAGAGGTTGAACACACGACACGATTATGTTTCATAAGATATTGCAATAAATCCTATTTTGCTATTTAAATTAAAGGAGGTTTCTTAGTATTATTATAAGTATTGAAGTACGTGTATGAGGCGTAAGTAAAATACATTGAAGCAGGTTGCAAGTATTAAAGGCTAAATGCTGATTTACGTACTTGCAAATTACCTGGTTTCGTAAACACGAACCATCCCTACTCAATTTAATCTTATACATACACAAAATATTTTGTCTCTGTAGGTATCTGTAGGATATTAGAAAAATGATTAACGATAAAACTTGACAAACTGTTCGGTCGTCAGGGCAACCGATGAGATAGGCCCTACTATATAAGAAGCGTAGTTAGTGTTAGGTGTCACGGTTAGCACAGTTGATTAGTGGGAGACATCTACAGTAGAGCAGTTGTTGCATTACCTCAGTGGGCGTGACCTCGTCGGTGTCGACGACGTCGGGCAGCGCATCAGGCCCCCCTCCCGCCGCCCCCGGTCCGGCCACGCTTCCTTCCGCTTCCACCGCGTGCGTCTGGTCCGCCTCGGCGAGGTCGCCATTGTGCATCTCCGAGCAGTTGAGTAGGTCCACCTTCCCCTCCTGGCTGGAGCGCGGGCTGTTGTCGGTGAGGTCTGTGTTGTCAATCTCCATGTGCACGTGTCCGGGCCACATGTCGCATGGGCAGGCGTTGAGCTGATGTAGCTGCGGGTCGCTGGAGCTGAACAGGTTGAGTGAGCCGGCCACGTCCTGCAGCACAGACGGCTCGGAGCGGCCGCTTGACAGCTGCGATTCTTCCGCTTCGTCGCCTCCCGATAGCAAAAGCGGCAAGTTTTCGATGATATCACTTGATATATCGCATACTCGCGCGCCTTCGTATTTAGGTAGAAACTCGAGCAGCCTTTTTTTCATCTGCGTCGAGTATAGACCCTCGGATGATAGAATTTGGGAGGCCAACGATTCCAAAAGTTCGGTGGTGCAGATCTCTTCACTTTTCAGTAACAAGAAACGTACAATCTTATTGTCGACCTGTATAGTGCAAGCATTTTGAGACGTCATTGAATTGCATTCGTGATAATTATTTGACTCGGAGGTCGTGGTAACATCTTGCCTACTCTCTTCCTGGATATTTTCATTGCTCTGGGTATCCACAATATTGTCATAATGGGATAACACGTTGCGAATCGATTGTAAAACCCTCTGTCTGAGGGGATCAGAACTAATTAGTTGAAGTTCTCTAAATAATTGTATAAGAAAATCAGGATGGGACTCGTTCACGCCGATCAAAGCCGTTACTTCAGAATAAACATTCTCCCTGAGCAGATCAAACAGTTTCGAGGTGGCCTTGTCGTGCACGTCGCGGCTTGTCGACGCTAAATTTGGGTTAGGCGTCTCGGAGGTGCTCGCGATGTTTATGTTACTCGTTTGAGAATAATCCAATGTATAATTTCTTCTGTTCGTGGAATTTTTCGCCGGCAATTTGGAGGATGACTTTTTCTTATTCGCGCTCGTATTCAGATTATTCGAATGAGATTGGATGATTTCTGGTATCGGGCTGGTTATGTTTAAATTTCTAAATGGGTTTGATGCGGGTTCTTGTCGATTGATGTTAACGTTCGAGACGGTGGGGGCACCGTCGTCGAGATTCCTAGGGTGCGTCGCGTTTCCGCCGTCCGCGTCCAGGTTCTGGTTCACGTTGAGCACGTCGGGCGCGGACGAGAACGAGAGGGAGCGCTCGTAGGCGACATTCCTGCGTGCGGCGTGGCGATTCGGAACTTCCTCGTTGTGTGGCCCTGGGGCGGGAACGTTCTGGGACGAGCTGGCGGCGTTGGTGTTCCGCTTGGGGGTGATGGCCGGGGACGCGGAGGACGAGGAGTGGTGCAGCGTGTTGTGCGAGCGCTCCACCAGCGGGTGCGGGTTGTGAGCCGGCCCCACCGCCAGGTGCCCGTCGGCATTAGTCTTGCTACTAGCCGAGAGAAGATTTTGGCGGGAGTAACTGCAAACAAGGATTATTATTTTTTGAACCAACAAAATATAAAAACACGTGATGTTTTAGTTTGAGTTAGCATAAAAGCTAAAAACAAAATAAGAGATATCAGGGTTATGCTTCAAGAATTATAAAGTTAGTACTTCAAACTTTTTAATAAACTGATAAGCCGAGGAATTTGACAGTTAAAGGGAAACCTACACACATTTCTCACCCTTTTTATAATAATTCTTCTGCTGTTAATGTGTTTAACTTTTAACAAAATATGCTCTAAATAAATAAACCTTAATATATAAATTTTATCCATAGAATTTTAATAATATCTGAAAAGAAAAATCAACATTATAAAATATATTATTACATACGTATATGTAAATATACTTAGTCCGTAATAAACAGAATATATCACATACCTTCTAAAGTTATCCCAATAATTGTTGGCGCGATTTCCCGGCGGTACTTGGTTGTTGAGAGTGTGCGAAGCAGTTTCAGCTCGCCAACGCTCTTCTAACTAAAAATTAAATAATAACCACAAATTTAATTATTGGGTAAGAGGCAGATAAACTTGACATGTCATATATATTAAATACGCCGTGGGGGTCAAGTTTATCAACGTTTGTCTCGATTCATTTGCTTGTTAAATTTCGATAGTTAATATTTTTTATAGATACTTGATAGCAAAAAGAAATGAGCTAACCAATCTTTTTAAAGGAAAATCGATCTGATTTTGGGTAAGATTTGATGTATATAGAATATATATATATATGTATATAGAATTGATATACATATATAGCTAGAGTAATAACGTGATATTTGCACTCGCTTTTTATGTATAATATCATTACATATAATTGCGTGTCAAGTTATCAACTTACATGTCCTTAGGGCCCGAGTTCACCAACTTGATCTAATCAGGTGATTTATAAAACGGACGATCAATTTTCAACGCTTGTTTAAACATGCGATCATAGAATCATTATCGTTGGTGAACGTGTGGTAAATATGAAAAAATATTAAATCAGCTGTTTAATTGTTAATCAGTCGTTTAGAAAATAGGTGAACTCGGCTCTTATTCCTTTAGTGTTCATGTTATAGTATTTTTTACCAATATGCAGCCACAACACAACGTTCTTAGAAAAAAGGGCAGGTTAGGCAGGAGTATCCTTAACCAACGAGCGTGTATGAAAAGATTGATGAATGTAGCAAAGGAAGTACGCCAGTAATGGAAGCAAAGTAGGGCATGGATCCCGGAATTCCGAGATTTTGTAACTCCGGAATTTCGGACTGTTTTTTTTTCGATATTACGATTCCGGAATTGAAGTTAATATCGCAATCCGATAGTCATTTAATTATTCATTATTACTGAGAAAAAATAACACAATCAGTATTAGAGTACATGTTGATTTTGCTAAAATATTATTGAAAAGTTGATTATTTTTTATAATAAGACTGTTTAATGGATCTCTCAGTCAAGATTTTTGTAGATCTCTTGTTTTCAAATAAGATTTGATTTAATAAAACATTTTAATCCTGATTTATTGTTAGTTTTTTTTTAATCCTGCAGCTTTTTCTAATTCCGGTACTGATTCCGGAATTTTGGAATTGAACCAGTAGTATCGTAACTCAGTTCCGGAATCGAACATCATCCGATATTACATGCCCTAAAGCAAAGGAAGTATGCAAGGACGAATGTAGTCTCTGCTTCCCCTACGAAAAAGGCGTGATCATATGTATGCAGCCACAAGAACTGTTAGTCGTTGGCTATTAATATTTACTGTAGACAACACATACGTGATTAAGCTGGTCGCGTAGTTGGTGAATCTCTCGCTGTTGCAGCGCCAGCTGCTGCCAGCACCACGCGCCCCAGAACCCGCAGCCGCAGCTGCAGCCCCCCACCACGCCTGCGGGTAATTCATCTTAATAATTTAAGTGTTCTTATCCTTATCCTAAACATTATATTTTAACCCCGGCTGCAAAAAAGGAGAGTTATAAGTTTGACGTGTGTGTGTCATTCTATCTGTGGCATCATAACTCCCAAACGGATGAGCCGATTTGGATAATTCTTTTTTTGTTAGAAATGTGACTTAATCGAGTGTTCTTAGCTATGTTTTAACCCCTGATGAAAAAAGAGGGGTAAGTTTCACGGGTGCGTTGTAATATTGAGACGGGGTTTTTTTTTAATTTAATTACTTGTATGTAATCTTTCAACCTCTTAGGGGTGAACTTTCCAAAAATAAATTTAAATAGTCAGATTTCAACTCGGAAGTAGAAGTACTAATTTATTATATACAAATAATCTGTTTGAAAAATAGCTAGGTTCATCTGTTGGTACGTCTAGGTTCAGCTATGCGTTGATCACTTTGTGCGTCAGTCAGTCAGCTTGCTGTTTTATATCTAGTATAAATCAGCTGCCCCATACACCTTACGTGAAAGCTTTTTCTATATTCATGTAAATTAATCAAATTACGTCCCGTAACTTTTATAGGCAATATATTATCTAAAATAAAGTTACTTTGGACAAATAAAAGTAGAGACAGAAGAAAATTATGATTATGATAGAAGAGGTGCAAACGTACTAAGAGAATAGTTTAAAATAAGTAGGTACTCACCGTACGGCATCATCATGTTGAAAGGCAAGGAGGGCGGGAAGGACATCTGCGGCGTGCCCAGCAGCCGGTCCATGGTCTGCGAGTGGCTGTTCTGAGTGAACTGATTACGCATATCCTGCAAATATTTTATTTAACTTTACCTTTCGCCATTCAGTGGTGTTAGTGCGAGTTTTTGAATGTTAGATTGTATAAAAGCAGTTTATTACGTAATAGAATCAAGTGCACTATTGCCTCTAGGTAGCGCTAGTATTTATAAATAATACTAAAATCATCATCTGCCTGCCCTGCTCCCATATTATTTGGGGTCGGCGCAGTATGTCTTATTCTTCCATACTCTTCTGTCACTCGTGAAAAGGTCGTTCATTTATAAATCTATTTATAAATAATACGAAAATATACGTGTAAAACTCGCACTATGAGTATTGACTAAGTGGGTAATAAACGTGTAACGAATCAAATCAATCCTTGATATATTTATGTTGTAATACGCAGATATAATAGAGCTCAATTAGTCCCAATAATGTCAGAATGCGAATAAATTTAATAACCTTAAGTATGCCAACGGCAGCGAGAATAAGAACAAGTAATTAAATTAAATATTTAAAAACCAATATGACAAAACACACGTCTAATTTAACCCTTTTTTTGCGTCGGGGGTTAAAACATAGCTAAGAACATTCGATTGAGTCACTTTTCTAACACAAAAAAAATTATCCAAATCGGTTCACCCGTTTCGGAGCTATGACGCTACAGACAGAATGACAAACATTTCAAACTTATAACAATTTTCTTCTTGCGTCGAGGGTTAAAAACGGTCAACTGTCGATTACGATTTTTTATTGCGTATTGCCCACGCACATTGAAGCTAGTATTGAAGTTGAACATTTTCTTACCTGGTTAGATTTATTCGAGTTCCAACAAGTTGGCGGCGGGTATGGCATGTTAACAGTGCTATCCGCTGTAAAATATAATTATAATTTCAGCAATCATATTGTCACACATTATATAATGATGATTAATATTATCTATACATATAATAAAATTGAAACTGCGCTGTCTGTACATGGAAGATATTAAAGAAAAATATATAGATGAGCTCTTTATAGGGCCTATAGAAGCCAAAACGATTATTTTATAATTTTTGTCTGTCTGTTTGTATGTTTGTACGTGCATCACACAAAACTACCAAACAAATCTTTATTACATTCGACACAGCAATGGACTAGGGCCTAGATTAAAAGATAGGCTACTTTTATCCCGGAAAAATGTACAGTTCCTGAGGGGGTATAATTTATTGTAACCGAGCAAGGGGTTGACAAGATATTATAGTATCCATTAATCGGACGAAGTCGCGGGCATCCGCTAGTATACAATAGAAATTTTACATTATAATGATTTTAACTTACGATTTTGTGATATAGGCGGCACCATATTGACGTTTGTCGGTTCCGATCTCGGTTCGTGACGTACATTCTGACTTGCATTATTAGATTGTGGAGACTAAAAATAAGTAAAAATATATGTTTAACTGCATAGTATTGCATCTCAATTAAATAGTTCAAATGTTAATAACTTACGAGGTTTTCTTCAGCTTGCCGATCTTGAGTTGGTCGCCGCCTAGTCCTATTTCTCTGATTTGATTTGTTTCTAGATGCACTGTAATACAAGATAATTTTAATGTTTAAAATCTCCTTTATTCGTCCCAATTCTAAAGGATTTAAGAATTTTAACTTATGCAGATATAAAACGTAATTGATAAATAGACCATAAATGTCACTCAGTAAAAAAAATACATGAGTATTTGGAATTTGTATAACTTAAAAACACATTCATTAATCAAATACATATTGTGAAAAGACATTTTTATACCTTATATAGATGTTGTGTGTGTGTGTGTGTCATTCTGTTTGTGGCATCATAGCATCCAAATGGATGAACAGATTTGTTTTTTTTTTATTAGAAAGGCGACTTCGTCGAGTGTTTTAGCTATGTTTTAACCCCCAACGCAAAAAGAGAGGGGTAGATTGACGTGTTTTGTTATACTGTGTCGGGGTTTTTTATTAATTTAAATAATTACTTGTTACGCTTTGGGAACAAAACCCTGGAAACGAAGCCCTAAGCTAACCTGTCGGTGTCGCTGCCGTAGGTGCTGGGTCGCCGGGAGGCGGCCAGCGAGCGCGCCGCCGCGCTGCCGCCCGTGGACCCTGTCTGTCACAAGGACAGTGGACATGTTACAATTTTTCACTTGTATACCTTATACAGAAATATTACATACACATATTTTCACGCCTTTTTCTCATAGGGGTAGGCAGAGACTACATTCATCCACTTACTGCAGTCCTGACATACTTTTCATTTTTATACAGAAATATTATAGAAAAATAAATGGATATTCAAGCCCTTCTGGCATAATTGAGACCAAAACTGCTTGAGTTTCTTTCGGAATTTCTTTTCAGCAGTGGTCGTTCCGAATTTATCGTAGTTTGTAGTTTGATTAAGATATAAATTTAGCAATGCGCGTTTCAATTCGACTTACCCTGAAATTTTCATTTTCCCTCGAGTTCTGGGAATCCAACAATATTTGTTCTGAACGAGAATCAGGTTCTTCTTGTTCACTGTAACAGAAATAGATGATTAAATCACTATACATACTATAAATGAACTAATTAACTATTAAATGAATCTAAATTGATCAAAATTTTAGAACAATATATAACAGTTTATTGTTAACAATAATAAATAATTTAAACTTTTTTAATTTGGACTTTTTGGTCGTTTTAAAGACATTTCAGATACAAAACTCAACTCATTTTTTTATATTTGTTAATAATATTTGAAAAATTTCAAGTATGTACCTGTTGTAAGACTGGTTGACTATAGAAGCCGATCTCGAGTCTGGTTTCATTTGCTGGCTATCAGTTGCAGTACATAGCACTTTCTGTAAAAAGTAAAACCTTCACATGTAGGGTTTAGACCTTTAGGGTTATTTTGAAAAAGCCTATCTGACCCTGGATCTAGGGATTTTCGATATTCATCGATAGTGAATAA
>JADGIL010000927.1:11907-22653 GCA_020352625.1 Cactoblastis cactorum
CATCGATGTTTTTCTTTCGATGTTAACATCGATGTCAACATCGATGTTTTTCTAATATCGATCATCCCTACCTGGATCTAGATTTTTTTTCATTTCTTCGTTGCTTTGTTTGCTCCAACGTCCTTTTCTTTTGTACGAAGGAAGTTTCGTTGTTACCTTTGTCATCCACACACCTTTGTCATCCTTAGTGGAGGTACCTCAAAAGAGGCTGTATACTGACTTAGAATACCGATTTCGAAAAATTCCTTGAGGCGTCCTCAGTCGAGTTTAGAGTCGCGCAGGTTTAGAGCAACGTCTAAGAATACGGGTGTAAGACACACTACAGAGCAGAGGAGCCGACCTCCTTGTTGAGCAGCGCCTCGAGTTCGCGCTGCTTGTCGGCGAGCAGCGCGCGCAGCTGCAGCTGGCGGCGCTCCGCCGGGCCCGCGGCGGCGCCCGCCGCCCGCACCTCTTCGTTCACGCACTTGTGCTTGCGGGACACCTCTGGCAAGTGACGACAGTCATCAACGGAGAATACGATTCAAAATCAAATACGCTTATTTGCTAAAAAAAAGCGGTTATAATAAAAAAAATCATAGATGATAGATAAGCATTAAATCAATTTCACACACCATTAGGCATGCAAATATTACAGACGAGCGTTTAAATATCTCGTGAGATAATTGATGGCATGGCCATTGCAAAACGATCTATAATACTATTTTGGACAATGAGAACACCGACATACAGTTAGTTTAGTGAAAAGGATCGCATCGAGTTCCGTAGTGTATGCTCCACTGCGCATATGTTTGTTATACTCGAATAAAATGTCAATTACTCAATTTTTTGTATTGTTGTCGATGAGATAAAAATGTGAGATGTGACGTCATGATAAATATTCACTATCATCTATATATTATTATACTAGAAGACTGAGAGACTAATATTATAATTAAAATACAATAAATCCGTTATTGTATTTTAATTATAATATTATCCAACATTTTATAATGTGCTTACCTTTATTAGATATCATGTCCTTGATTCGCGCTCGCTCTCCCATAATTTTTTCAGTTTCCATTCTCAATTCTTGTGCGAGTTCTTGCAATGACGCCAATTTTGCTTCATGAGCTATAAAAATAAATAATTAAACTGGCAAAAAATCAAAATGTTTGCCGAAAACAATATAAGGTTTTTTGCCCAGCAATAAAAAAACATATACTACATTCAGGTGTTATAAATAATATCATCATACTATTTTTTTATTTACTATCTACAATTTTAGTTTCATTCAAATTCAGTGAGGTGACTACTTCTATTCTGGTTAGTTGTAAATCCGAAATTAAATTAAATTTTAAAAAAATCTCAACTCAATAATACAAAACACATGTATAACTTACCCCTCTTTTTAAAACATAGTCAAGAATACCCTTCATTAAGTTTCTAACAAAAAAAGAATTATCTAAATCGTCATCCATTAATCCATTGGGATCTATGATGTCATAGACAGAATAACACACACACACACACACACGACTTACTTATAATACACCTCATGTTCGTCGGGGTTAAAAAAACAACATTAAAAAGACACTACTCTGTTGTTGTTGCTGATGCTGCTGCTGGCTGTGCTGCATCTGCTGCTGATGTTGCTGCATCTGCTGTTGGCAGTGCTGCATCTGCGGAGTCTGCTGCAGCTGCTGCAACTGGGCGTGGTGCTGCTCGTTTGTAAACTTGTGAAGCGGCGGCAGTGAGTTCCGCACGCGACACACGCTGCCCTCGTTAGACCAACCGCCTTCAGACTTACTGAAATATTTATCGAATTTTTGAATAATATAATAATGTTTAATATTCAACAAAACGTTTTTATCGATGGGCTTTCTATTAGATTTCAAATGAACTAGAAAAGAAACCATACCTCAGTTTCACCCACACTGCGATATGAGCATAATGGGATAAACACTATTTGTTGAATAGCGTTCATCTCATTCATCATCATAAGTACTACAGACTGTTTTTTTAAAAGAGTATGGTATGATTTCAATGAAGTTTGCGTTTGCATTGAATTTGCAACATGTAGCGTCAGTTCCAATAAATAATATCATATAGGCTGTTTGTCTTGAGACTCAATACTATTGCTTTATTGTGTGCAAATAAAACTGTGATTGAAAAAGTAGCGATAACCCTCATTATAACTTCTTTTTAATCCCCGACACCGAAAAGGGGTGTTATAAATTTGACGTGCGTGTGTGTGTGTCATTCTGTCTGTGGCTTTGTAGCTCCCAAACGGATGAACTGATTTGGATAATTCTTATTTTGTTAGAAAGGAGACTTAATCGAGAGTTTTCTATGTTTAGCTATGTTTAATCCCACTCTACCAAAACAATGATAAGTTTGACGTATGTTCTTATAATGTGTCGGTTTAAAAAATTATAATTTAATTTAGTTCACACAAATAATTTTTTTACGTTCTAATCTTTAGGCAAAAGACCGTCAGTTTGACGGCGATCTATGATAAATCATTTTCTTATATTTGTTTATATATCAACTCTTTTTCTTATAACATAGTTAAGCACTTACTTATCGAGTATATTAGAGTGTCCCGGTATCTGGAAAGAATCGTCATGGTTGCTCAATTGATCAGCTTCGTAATTTTCTACCGATCTCATAAGATCTGAAATCAATTGATAATATTTATGAACAATCACATAATAAAATAATATAATTAATACACGTGTCGCTTTGCCGGCATGATTTTAAGACATCAACTGTTGGTGGGCGTTAGGAGTCTAACAGTACTGGATGGGCGCTGGCCAGCAATAGTTCGTGTAAACTAACTGGTGACAGAAACAGTCAAGGTAATATTGTGAGTAATACAAAGGGTAAATAACTTTCTACGCGGCACATATCTAACTGCAGTTTTACCTTTTGTCTTTTGGAGTGCTGTTTTAATAGCCTTTATTTCCATAAGCTTGAATGGATCCTCATTTTTCATATTGCCACCTGTTTTGTTACCTGAAAATAATATTTATTGTTTCAAAAAGTAGCTGAAACTGTGGAAACATATTTTTATATCTTTTTTATAACTTCATAAGATTGAAATATTTATCAAGAGAAATAAAACAATATAATAAGATATACATTTACGTGATGGTTCGTCATCCGCGCTCTCCTCTCCAGAACTTGAATATGTATTGTGGGAGCTCGCCAATCGGGTAGCCATTTCCAGTTTTTGAAATTCTGATGCCTGTAATAATGTCATTGAATTGTATATAGTCAATGTGCCTAATGGTAAACAGGAGTAATAGAGAACATCACCTTTTTTTAAATTCCATTATCTGTTAGCCTAAGTTTCGCATCAGTAGTACCATTTTAGTATCTATTGTGCTTAATATTTTGTTTGGTCAATATACATATATTATTTCTGTAAACTTTTGTGAGGGTAATCTATAATTCTGTTACATTAATAATTTGACTCACATATCTTGCAATTTAATTTAAAAAAAACCAGCATCGCGGATGAGTTTGGAGGTCGCATACTATGTTATAAAAAATAATTCGAATGCGGCGACTGCGGCACGGTCAAAACTGCGCGTCAAAATTGTTTTTGGCAGCGCAACTGACCAAGTTCTCCATGTGCTGCTTCTTCATCCGCAGGTCTCGCAGCTTCGCCTGCAGCATGCGGCTGCACTGGCTGAGAGCGCCCTCGTCGTCCTCGGGTTCGCTGTCGCGGGTGCCGCCCGCCTCCTGACATACAGGTAGGTTATATCATTTTTCTACTCTTTATATTCACACTTTATAATAGTTATATCTATATACTAGCCCACCACCCACTTCATTGGCCGTAAAAATATAGCCTATATTACTCCTGAATAGTGTTCCCAAGATCAGCTCTTACAAAAAACAAACATTCACAGTTACAAACTTTACCTCTTTATAAAGTTAGAATAGATATTAAACTCTTATGTTACTGAGTGACTGACTGACAGACAACGCACGGGAAACTACCGAACGCAAGAAACATAAGCATGTATTTATATTGGAAAGTGTAGGGGAGTATTAAGAGAGATTCTTTTAAATTCCAACCCGAAGGAAGTAAAAGAGGTAAACTCTTATAAGAAAGTTAATCTACGCAAGCGAAGCCACGGGTAAAAACTAGTATTTTATAAATAAATATTATTCGGATCAGAATCTGTACCTCGCTACTGGCAAGGTTCGTATCCCGGGACTCGAACCGGTCGTCGCCGTGGTCATCGTTGTTGGAGAGTTCGGCGTGCGGCAGTGTCGTCGCCACGCCAATCTGGTTGGCTGCGTACAGCCGCTGTTGTTGGTAGTTACCAAACGATTGGCCCTAAAATTAGGATAATGGGTTCTAAGGCTACTGAGAAATATATGCATCACGTGACCCGCCTGCTTGTTTGTTTGCTTAGTTTTTGTGCTCATTCCGTTTTCTTTAACATTTTCAATTGAAATTTAGCTATATGAAGACGATTTTAACCTCACAATTTTGTTTCTCATACGAATCTCATAGATAAATTTTGTCTTTGACATATAATAAAAATATCTAATTTGATCAGTTGTCTCTATCATATTGTTTATATTGCATAAATAATTGAAGACGGAACTACCGATTCTTGAATTTGAGGTTGATTTTCTCATATTCATAAAAATAATATATGTATATATTTATCATATAAAAAGATACCGTTATAAATTACCTGCATGCCACCAAAGTTGTCATGAGAGGTTGACGGGTGAATATCTTGGGATTGCCTTTCCCTATTAATTTCATCTAGCTGCTGTTTTGCTTCCTCCTACGCAATAAAAAAAATCATTATTTTCTTATTTTTAAACTGCATACTATTTTTAGATTTTTGCATGCTATTTTAGAATTCAAATAAGATTGTATTTTAATTAAGACATCAAAAGTGCTTGAATATACACATATCTGCCCAGTAAGAATTGACTCTTAACTTCTTGGGATTTTTAAATAAATATTTTAACACATTATAAATACACAGACGCACTTATATATAAATACTGTCTTCATTCATTTAATATATTTATATTCAACTACAAACCCCGCAAAGAAAAAAACATGTCACTATGAATGTACGTATATAACCAAAGAAAAATTAAAATTCATACCTGATATTTGAGGAGCCGTTTCTGCTGCTGTTTTAATGCAGCCAAACGCATCTGCGACAACTCCATTTTGTTTTTAATTTCATTTTGCCACAGCTCATTATCGCTGTAAATGGATCCGTTGCTTTGCACAGACACTGGTCTGGTGACAAGATCCTGTCGATTTTAACATTATTAATAACTGTTTACTTTTAATAGCAGCAAATTGATAAAGCCTATGAGTAATTGCTTATTGTAAGTTTAATAAACTATTATGTTATTATGTTAACATTTATATTTATGATTTTCTGCAAGCTATCACACAACATTAATTTTGTTTGGTCCATCAATATCACAACACAAAAACACTAAACGTAATTAATAACGATCGAGAAAAAAGAACACACGATAGAAAGATTAAGGAATCTGTTGATGTAAGTGGATAAAGGATAAAGGCAGCGTTAAGTTCGTATCCTTTCATGCTAGGACTTCAAAATCACGATCAGGGAGCACACTTCTTATGACACACAGTATACAGAAACCTTATTGTCGTGGTTATTGTTATAATCTTTAATTTTTCTACTTTTTCTTTCCTCAATCATTGCTACCTTTTCAACACAGGATAGAATATTTTTTCTTAACACCTCATTTAAATGTTGATCATCTTTTATAGCTTCTGGCGCCGGAGCGGGACCCGTAATAGTTTCCATTTCTTCTATGACAAGAGTGTTCTCAGGTTCCTCATTCATTTTAACAATATGTTCTTCATCTTCAGAATGATTGTTTAAATCTGAGGACACTTCTATGTGGTCTGATTCTGAGAACTTTTCTTCATCACCATTATTTTTAACATTGTGTGATGACCTATTTAATTGTTCATTTTCTATATTGGTAACTTTCTTCAGACTGTTGCTTAGGTTTTTATCATTTATTGCATTGTCAGAATTATCTAGATTCAGTACTTGTTCAGAAGTACTATTACTAATTTCACGATTTCCCTCTACAGTCTCTGCTTGTGAACTTGAGCAGTCGACAGTTTCTTCAGTAGGGACTTCTTCATTATCTGGCTTTTTTTCTAACAATATGTTTTGAAGTTTATTTTCACTTTCTTTCAAAGTCATTACCATTTGGACTAGTTCATCATATTCTTCCTTTGTGTGTTCAATAAATGCCTAAATAAAATGTAATCAAATTCTCATTGAGTATACTCGTACACATGCAAATATAAAATTGAATGAGATAATCAGTATAGTGCTTACTTCATCCTCAGAGTTGCGCATGGTATCGACAAGGGATGACGTCACCCGAATGTACTCTCTGATTTGTCCAAGCCGTCGCTCAACTGCTGCAGCATCGGGACAAGCCGCGACAATCGCTTCACCTAAAGCTCGAGCTGACTCTCGATGGCCCTAAGAAAACATTACCTTAATATATCTGAACTAGCTGATGCACGTAACTTCATTCGCCTTTAATTAGATCTAGTTTTAACAGCAATATGACTTTTCATAATCATTAACTATTTTTGTTTGTATCTTTAAATGTGTAGATTTTTGAACTATCTTAAACTCTAGTTTTAAAATTATCTCAGTTCTAAAATACATCAAAGTTTCAGCAATTCATTGTTGAACCAAATTTGATGAATTTTAGAAACAACAGACTGACTGAATTTTAGTCATGAAAGTAGAACAGACTTTTTACTTATAGCAATAGCAGGGATATCCTGAGAATACAAACTAAATTTCTTCTTTCCTTCCGCTGACAAAATAGAAAACAAAACATTGCTAAATAAAAATTGTAACTTACATGGTTATTATCATTGAGATTATTAAAGTTGCCTTGACTCTGGTCATACATGTTGTTCATCAAATTAACAGTTTTGGTTCCAACTCTGGAGTTAGGTGCAGAGGGTGCAGAATTGTTATTACTTGAATGGCTATTGTTGCTGTCAAAATTGTTGCGAGCTGAATTTAAATTCCTCGATAAATTATTTCTGTTATGATTTGAAGTCTATAAAAAAGAGATGTAAAATAGTTGTAAATTATATTTCTTACTACACCACCTGTTGTAATTGTCTGTCACTGTCAAGTTTTCAAGTGTTTTTATGTATTTTTTTTTCATTATTATGAAAATATGTTTCAACACAATAGAATTTAAATGGTTTATAAAACTAGGTTTAAATAAATAAAAAAAAATACGCTCTTCAAATACAATCATACTCACATTAAAAGGTTGTGTCATATTCCCAGTTACAGCATTAGGTGTAGTGGGGTTCACAATCATCACAGCAGTCGCCGCATGATTCGTGTGTGGGATTATTCCTGGAAAAACAAATTCCCTTATTGTACTGTTATATTCTAGGATATGGACTCAATACAGTTAGACATCAATATAATTATTAATACTGAGAGAAAAATGAACATGTTACAAATAACATAGCTTACATGATGATACCTTTACCTGTAACATGTTACAAATAAAAATAATGATTATTATGGCTACTGGCAGGCAGAGCAGTAACAACATGTAGTATTGTTAATAATCACCATTTTGCATTTGATGAGCGTATGGATGTAAGTTGTGACTTGAGATGCTAGAACCAGCAACATCATCATGCTGTTCTGTTAGATTTTCTCGGTTTTGCACATTTAAGGGCAGAATACGAGGTTGAGGTCGCACGGGTACAAATCTTCCAAATCCACTCTCAAACGACACAGAGTTATCTAAAATATGTTATTAGTTAATATTTTATTATTGTATGTTTTCATTTTGTAAGTATAGCAGGCAATATTTTAGTGAGTTAATAATGTTCAAATTATAACACATTATAAGGATGGATAATAGTCATGGTGACGATTTGGCCATAACATTAATGAAGGGATTTATTAAGTGTTACATTCAAATTTAAAGGGATACAGTAAAGCATTGAACACAAATTTCTTGAATTTATAATTGCAATATTATAAGTGTATGTAACATCAATATTTAAAATTAAATAAAGCAGAATGTGAGTATAATGTCTGAAAGTATAAAATTGTATGTTCTGCATGTTTTTCCAAAATTTGAAGATTAATTGTATATGTATAAAAATTCAAACTTCTAGATAATTTATTTTTTATCATTTGGAAACCTGAGCTAGCTGAACTAGCTGGCTGTTCATTGTATAAATACTTGGTATAATAGTATCCTATTAGATAGCTTATGTGGACTTATAAAATCTGAGTGCACTTTAGCGCTATTACAAACTCAACAATAAAATAAATTAAGCTAAAATATATATTCTTACCCAAATCTGTCAGTTCAGGTTCAGATGTGTTGTTTGATGGTTTTCTGGTTTGGTTATAATTAGAAGATCTCGTATTGTATTCCGAAACAGGAACCCAATCTAAAGAAGTCTAAAAATATGACACTAAAATCAGATCAACAAATCACACATGTTACACATACCATAAAATAATATAAAGGTTAAACAAGAATAAAAACAGTTTAGACACACCTTCTTCACATTAAATTTAGAAAAACAACCACCCATAAGGCAATTTAACGGTAAATCTATAATTAAATTGAAATTAATATTTAATTACTTATCAACTTATTGTGAGCACAAAAAAATGTGTGTCGCAAAAGTGAAGCAAAGTTGGCATCTGGCCAGCAACAAGTCTCAGGTTTCTAAAAATAAATAACTAAGGTATAGTATGAACATTGCCACGATCCATGCTTCTGAAGCAATGTCTCTTGTCAGTCTTGTAAGAAACAGATAATTATTTATGATATTTATACATATTAGAGCCAATAATATCAGAAAAAAAAATAAAGAACAATATTTTTATAGAACTTAAGTTTATCATAAAATCAGTCTATAATACTTTAAGTATTTCAGTGTTTGCACAATGAAGTATATGATGTTTACCTAAAGGACAGAGAGTATCAATCTAAAATATTCTAATTGATATGGTACTTTTTAAAATTTTGAAATTGAAGACATATATACATACTAATAATTGAGTGAGTTTGAGTGAGAATATTTTTTAAGAAATTTTTTACGTTTAGCCGTTTCAAGGTATATTTTATCAAAGGTGAAATTAGCCAACTACAAGTATTAAAAAAGAATTAACTTATACAATATCTTTTAATGTAAATACTGCGGGATCTTACCGTAACCAGATTGCTGGTCATGTCTCTTCTAGTTGGAGTCACAGCTTCCTGGGGTACATTACAGTTGTTTCTAACTTTTGTCTTGGGTATAGTCCCCGTGTGGCCTGGCTGGCGATCATTGTTAGGGGGTGCCATAACATT
Organism: Cactoblastis cactorum; assembly: GCA_020352625.1. Lineage (NCBI taxonomy): Eukaryota > Metazoa > Arthropoda > Insecta > Lepidoptera > Pyralidae > Cactoblastis > Cactoblastis cactorum. The sequence goes on from JADGIL010000927.1 coordinate 21,304, forward strand.
TATCAAATGCAATTTTTAACAAAATAAAATTCAGTGCATGCTACTAATAATAGGCCGGTAAATTAGAGAAACCTGGAAATTAATATGCAGCATATTGGTTCATATTAATTTGTCAACAGTAATTATAATCACTAGTATGGTTATTGTAGGTAAGAATATGAATTAAAATGTTGTAACCATAAATACGAACTAATACAAAGGATATAAGATTTTAAATAGTAATTTTCGTTTCGATGTAGTAACAGTTTATATTTTTACAACATTCGACAACGCAAACGCAAAGCGCAAGCGAGTTGACATTTGTTGCAAAAATTGCCAGTACTATAAATTTTAATACCCATAAAATTACACAACGCATCATCACATTGTCCAATGTGTAAAGTAATACATAGGGAAATATTGTCTCTAAAACAGAATCAAGTCCAGTAATAGATTAATTTCCCTTAATATATTTCTAAAATTAGGTTCATAACAGGAAAAGTTATCCATTTTTTCGTAGTAGTTGAGTTGAGAAATCTTATATTCTGGCAATGTCACGGGAAGTGGTTGTCAGATTTCGTCTCAGTTCGTGCAATATTTTTTCTTATTTTTCTTTTATTATAGATTTTTCTACTATACATCTCATTTCAGTATGTTTATGTACATATTATTATGTATGCAATATTTTTTTCTTTTGATCTCGGACCAAGTACAATCTAGCAAGAGTATTATGAAATAAAACACCATCGTTTATATGGCCACCCTAGGTTTTGTAGAAAATACGGCTTTGATACTTTGATATAAATGCCTTTTTTTAAGCTTATGAGTGTGCCTTTACAATGTAAAGTTAACATTAATATCGATTCAAATACTTCAATTTCTCACAACACTAACAACGACTAGTAACAACTTTTACAAATATGCTTCTCAGTGGGATTTGAATCCATTCTTCTGTAGAGAACACAAGGCATTTTCCTTTTTTCAAGAGTTCTAAGTATATGGTTCTTTGATTTCAATAACCAAAACTGGAAGTTTTGTTATTGAAATCAAAGAAGAACCAATCCCAATCAGAAAAATAGTTCAGTAGTAGCGCAACAATCAGACAGGCGAATAGACATAAAGGCAAACAAACAGACAAACTGACAACAAGCAAACACATACAAACAGACATTTCTTGAACTATAAATAAAGAAATACCAATAGAAAGAAATATTGGTAGGTATATATTCAAAAATATTCAATATTCAAAAAATAAATAAAATATTAGAAAAATATATATTATCATAGATATCATTAATAGATATCACATCAAAAACTTTAAATATTTAGAGTGTTAAATTACTTTAATCGACTACAGCATTGTAGTGTCTC
>JADGIL010000928.1:0-10980 GCA_020352625.1 Cactoblastis cactorum
ATATATATATATATACCTATATATAATCTATATTATATATAATAAATCTGTTACTGAGCCATGTACATGGGAGATATTATGGGAGTAAAATGAGGATGATTTTCTTGGAAAAATATAGAAGGCGATTTTTATTTTTTGTGTCTGTATAATTTTACACGCATTACACAAAATTTGCTGGACGGAATTTGATGCGTATTTCACAGTCGTATCTCAGATCTAACTTAAAATATAGGAGTAACATGGGTTTCATCTCGATAAGCCGCCTAGAACTAGAGACGTCTCGCAGGCATGAGCAGGGTAAATAACTGTCGTGGCGTGTTGTGTCGCGGCAGCTGTCGCGGGCGTGGGCGGCGGAGGCGGAGGCGGGCGGCGTGCGGCGCACGGTGTCGCTGGGCGGCGGCGCGCTGCCGCTGCGGCTGCGCGTGCTGCCGCCCGAGCGCGAGGCGCGCCGCGTGCCCGCCGCCAAGCCCGGCGCGCTCTTCGGCGCCAAGATCACGCACGTCGCCAAGTCAGTGCTGATGCCTTCTTCTTTTGCTGTCCACTTATATAATTGATCTCAATTTCATTTTTAAACTTTGACATGAGACTCAAATATTACATAAAAACATTTTTTTAATGATTATAACACGAAAACATTACCTACATGCACTTTTCAATTACAATGCTAGATGAAAAATTATTGAAACGAGTTCTTTTTCTACATGACGAGCCTAACGAAATCGAGTGAAATAAAGAGAAAAAAAAAATTATCTATAAAACACATCATTCACGAAAACTTCAATTTATCCAACGATTGTTGGTAAAGTAGCATTCTTGTTATTTATTTTAGGCGAGAAAAGCGAAACATTCCGTTCATAATTAGCGCGTGCGTGCGCGAAGTGGAGCGGCGAGGCATCACCGAAGTCGGCGTGTACCGAATCTCAGGCAGCGCTTCCGACCTGAACCGACTCAAGAAGAGCTTCGAGACCAGTCAGTATTTCATTACAATTTCTTATATAACTTCCAGCAGCAATATCAGGCTAGAAATTGGTAGAAGTTACAAAAAATTATGTTCATTAAGCGCGTGTACCACTAGTGCAATGTTAATAACAGTCCAGAAACTTCTTTTCTAGATAAAAACCAACAATTAAAAACCTAAAACAAACTTACATGTTTTGAATTCTATGCTTCTATTTCTTCTTTTAAACTCATTAGACAATAAAAGCGAAATGTTAACAGCCGACAAAGACGCTAAACCAAAACAGAAATCAAATCAGAAATTTATTTTTCGCTTTTCCTGTTGATATATGGAAAATATGTCACCACTATGGTCATTTTAGAAGCAAGCTCACGTTTAGAAATCAGTAATATTTATTTTTATAAATTAATTTCCAGATGCTTACGAAGCGGAACAGCTACTGAAAGAGGTGGACATCCATTCGGTGACGGGCATTCTGAAGCTTTACCTGCGAGAGCTGCCCGAGGCTCTGTTTACGGATGCGCTCTATCCGGAGTTTATTCGCGCTTGGAGCGCTACCCAGGTACTTCAAATATTCACCTTTAATAATCTTGATTTATTTATGTATAAATGAACCTCTATTTCCCTTGGTCATCGCATCGAGTGGGTATTGATGTTTTCAATAACTAACCCTATGCCAAATTCAATGGAGTAGTACATTAATTTACTCGTATTTTTATATTTTTTATTTATAGGCAGGCATCGACGTACGATGAACTTCTTTATAGCATATACATATATAACTCTTGAGAACTTAAAGTACAGTTGAAGAGTTCTACGATATTAACGACGCCATTGCTTGATTTAAAAGATTCGTTCTCGCTTGTGGAATCGCGAACAGAGTTAGTACGGTAGCTGAAAGTACTGGGTGAACATGAGAACCAGGTTAAGCTTGATGAATACAATTTTGTTGCAGGGTGCGGGGACGTCGGTAGACTCCGGGCCAGCGCATACGCGGCGACATGCACTGCTCAAATGCTACTCTCAGCTGCCTGATTTGAACAAGAACTGTATAGACTTTTTACTTAATCATTTTGTCAAGTAAGTTGTACGTCATGTAACCATAAAATACATTTTCTTCATAAAATTTTAGTGACTTAGAATTTAATAGAATGTCTAGTAAACTCAAGAGGCAATAACAGTCAACAGCACGGCAACCTATTGCAAAATTGCAAATTGAACACATAAATTGAACCCCGTACAGGATAACTTGACATGCTATGAAGTATTGTAAGAATATTGATATATTATACTATGAAGAATCACAGTGTTTTCCAAAATGTGTTGATCAACGAAATGCGTTATATTTTAGGGTAAATCAGCATGAGCGCGAAAACAAGATGTCGCTGCACAACCTAGCGACGGTGTTCGGGCCGACGCTGCTGCGGCCCGCCAGCGGCGCCGCCGCCAAGCAGCGCACCGACCTGCTCGCCGCCGGCACCGTCGACGCTATGGCGCAGGTCTGTCTCCAAAGCTGTTGTCGTTAACAAGCTTGTTAACACCAACATGGCGCCGCTTTACTTCTGCGGTCCTTTTTAGTGTTATATAACCATCAGCCATTTATAGTGAATCTGTGTCATAGCAAACAAGATATCATGAAATTTCTGTTTTAATAAACTCTTTTTATTAATTATTAGGTATTTAACCTACTATTATACATTACTAGTATATAGTTTACTTTGTTATTTTATAATTAACGCCCAACGAAGTATGAACGGGCCCGGGTCAGCTAGTTAAAATAAATAAAACTAAACATATTTCATTTTTCAGGCAGGAATTTTGTACTGCCTACTGCAACACCGACAGCTCGCCGCACAGCTGTCGTCGCACCAGCGCGGACCCAGCATGTTAGACTGAACGTGACTATACACCTCACCACTATCTTCTCATTACAGCTACTACGCTGCCTTGTCACTACAGCTACGCTGCGAGGCTTAGCTGACTTATAGCTTTCCAGCGCGAGTCAAATTACACGACAGTTTTACGTGCAATGCTACGCGCAATGACATACCAAAAAACTGAGCAGCACTTTAAAACCATGCATTAGGGCGTTTGGTGTGACGTTGCTCATAATATTTCACATATTACAACGACGTCACTACATGCATTTTGACCCGCAACAACCAAAATTGTTTGAAAGCAGCCTATTTAGGACATTCATTACGTAACTCAAAGTGATGAGTTCCGTAATACTCCGTATAAGTTGAATAAAAAAATAAAAATGTAGTAGCTCCTGCAGTACAGTCCTCTATTTTATTCTAAGCTTATCGGCACGCAACTGTCTAAAAAAGTATATTACGATATGATTTATAAAATAATTGCCTATTAAAAGGAACAACAATCGGTTTCTATTGACTTCGTATTTACTACATAAATTAACGCTAGTGCGTTAATTGCAATAACCTCAAACGATAATAAAACTATTTATTTTTGCAAAGCTCTTAATTTTAAGTCCAAATCATTAATAATATTACCACTAATAATAAATATTTATTTATAAATAATAGTATTAATGAATTGGTAGCTTTAACTCTTATTTAATATTTTGTTATATGTATAGATAATTTGAGGATTTTACCTGAAATTTTAATTCTTTTTTCTATATCTAAGGAAATACGTTAAAGGAGAATATCAACGAAAATATTTTATACATTCCAGAAAAACATAGACTGACTGTAAAAGTATTAGAAAAAATATCATTTACACTAAATTTTGTATTTTAGAAAAGTATAATTTCTGGTATATAAAAATGTTAAAACTAGTTGAAAGTCTACATTGGACTACGTTTTTGCAAAAAATGCCGTCAAAATTTGGAATTTTGTGGCACGATACACTTACATCTGTAAATTTTTTTTGACTTCATCGCTTCTCTTCAGGTGGGATTGAAGTCAAACATTCAAGTCCTACAAAAAAGACAAAAATTATCTTCTTAACCACGGAAATATAAACGTAAAAGGAATAGGTCGTGTGGGCGTGCCACAGTTAGTTCTCGTTATACTTAACCAGTCCAACCAATAAAAATTATATATATTTCTATTGCAATATCTAAAATAATCTAAAATCGTATGACGCTTCATCTACATGCGCCATTTAGCTTTAAGCAACAATCTTTCTTTAGTTTTGAGACATTATGACCGTACCTATTAGTTACAATTTAATACGCATAAAATATCATTGTGTAAGTTTGGCGACGGCCAATTTCAATAAACTTTCTAGCTATGCCCATTCCTCTTATGTTTTACTGCCGTGGTGTGAATGGCCTCAAGAGGATTTGAACTTTCAATGAGTATTATGAAAAGGGACCGAAAATAATTATATTAATATGTGGCAGACTGATAATATACAAATATGATATTATGAGAAGTTGCAATTTTTCGTAATTGTTGTGAATCGAGAAAATAAGCTTTTTTTGCTGTACCTACCATTTATATACACTATGTAGATACTAGACTACTTCTAGACGTGATGTAAGCGAAGGTGAATATTGTGAAATGTGAAGAATTGCATGAAATTATTTTAGCATTTTAAATGCTAGTCGTATGAATTGTTTCATAATGTTATATTTTATTACTACTAAGATTTATTTTAAGGCGGATTTTAGCTGTGTGGTGGTATAATCAAAATTAAGTTTGTCTTTCCAAATAATTGCAATTACTTTTTTCTCATCGTAAGAACTTTTTAAAGACATTATTTTGAATAATATTAATCTGTGGAAATTCTTCACATGGCGAAGCATCCACCAAATAGTGTAAATATTTATTTAATTTCTTTCGAAATGTTTAAGAGAACCCGCTAGCTAACACTTTGACTATTTTCACAAGTAGCTTTAAGGCTAGTTCGCACTATTTTAGTGGAGTAGCGAGTAATTAGGTAATTGAACGTGTCTGATCAACAAAAATTTAGTCAAGTGGCTTAATAAGTAATTTCGTCGAGTCGATCCATTTTATTCTATTTTTTCGGGCGAGTAGCACCTCCCACCACTCGTCCATGCTCACCCAAACACCGGCTAAACAAGTCCGAACCTATCAATTTAGTTGAGTTCATTAGTTGTCGCAAAAATGTAATTTCGTTGGAGATTCACAAACAATCGAAGTATTCTTCGAGTGAAGATTTCTCTTTTTTTATGTAAGAGGGAGACAAACGAGCAGGCAGGTCACGTCATGTTAAGTGATCACCGCCGCCTATAGACAACTGCAACTGCCGCGAGGTGTTACAGAAGCGTTGCCAGCCTTTAAAAGCCCCAGCCGTCTCCATTTGGAGAGGGCGGGGGCTTTTTAAAGGAAGATAGGCGTTCGGCTCTACTACTCACCGGACGGAGCATAGCGGCTGATAGCCGCCATTCAGGCGTCGGTCTTCTGTGGGAGTGTGGTGTCTTCAGATCAGATTCCTTCAGACAATTTGTAGTTTATCTCTTCTGTCGATACATTTCCGTATCCATAGCTTCTTTATATTAATCACACAGGTTAGGAAACCTGTGTGATTAATATAAAGAATCCACCATTCTAAAATAGCTGTTATGATTAATTTAATCAGTTTATTTACTTTATTGCGTTGTAGGCTGTTCAATTGTTCATCTTGCAAAACACAACTCACTTATGGACTGTACTCGAACAAAGTGTGAATGCTTTTTGTGCATTAGTGAGTAGTTACTAAAGCACTCGTTACTCAACTAAAATAGTGGCCAGGTGCGAACTAGCCTTAAGTCGTGTTATATTAGTACTTAATTAATAAAAATAAATTATACCAAAAAAATCTTAGAACAAAGTTACTCCATTTATAAAAGTTGTGTTGATTTTTTTAGACATTTAACGATGAATTTACGACGGTTTATGTTAAATGTAATATATTGAATTATTAGTTAAGTCCGTACTGTATTATCTCTACATTAGATTCAGAATGAATTTCTTTTCACCAAAGATCGCTTTATTTCATTACATGATATGATTATGCCATATGTATAATTTGGATTATGCGACATGGCCAAAATCGTAACTAAATATATGTACACCGAAGATTGAAATTCTCAGTGGACTAGCTTAAAAATATTATTATTTGATTGCTTTTAATATTCATTAAAAGCTAAATTTCTTACTATATTTTTAGGCATGTTTACTATTTCTGTATACTATATTTTGGGAACCCAAACATATATTAAATAGATCATGCTTGTATCATCGTCTGCAACCAACGCTTAGTTAATAAAAGAAAAAAATAGGAATGTCTTTTTTTGCACGACTTTGTGTACTTGGTACTTTGAGTCGTTCATTACAAAAGAAGAGTCTGTTTGCTATCATGCAATAGCATGCAAATATTAATACATAAAAAATACATGGTAAAAAGTCAATTGAACTTAAGATTGTACAATTATAATTGAAATGTTAAAATAATGATTAGTATCCAATGTCACATAACAATTTTTCTCTACAGTGACGTCACATGAGCGATAGTGATGAGAACATCCCGCCCGCTCGTCTCGCTTATTTTTACAGCTCAATATTACACAATTAGACTTTTTTGATTGTTTGTGCGAAGTCATCGAGAAAATAAAAAGAGGCGCATAATGGAAGTACATACTCGGGTTTTAGCAGGTTTTAGATGTGAAGTAAATACACTTGTGTGGTCTATTTGATATAAGTTCGTGCTTTTCAATCTTTTAACAAGTCGTAGTCCCATATATTATAGTCTAGTTTTATTAAGTTCGACTGGTATAAAATATATAATTAAACATTTCATGAACTTTGTCCCATTTCTCCGCCAAAATCGATTGTAATGAGAAAAACCTAAGTGACATGAATTAAAAAAATAACATTCGTAGCACATTCGTAATATACAGGGAAACATTTCGCATGTCGAAAGTGCAAAAGCTTTAAAATATATATTATAAAAAAAACTAGTTTTATGTCTCTGATGTATAATTATGCAAGTGATTTTCTATACTTATCACTAATGTGCACTTTCATTATTTCCATTTTGAAGCATAACTTTGCTTTAATTTAACCCTGTAAGTAATAAAATAAAATAATGTATTCAAATTAATGATAAAAATCTTATTGAGTGAATACTTAATGAATTGATTGTGATAGGTACCATATGGCAAAAAAATATCTACATGCACAATTATTTTCTTCATTTACGTACACATTATTACGCCTTTTTGTAATTATTCATGTAACTATTAATATATACAATCGATAGTATATTAGTTGTCTGTCCCATTATATATATTCATTCAAACATCACAAATTAATGATTAGATATTTATAAGAAGCACTGCATTTTTTATATTTTATATTATTTTTTTAAACAGATTGAAATTGTATACCTGTGCTTATAGTGGCCAAATTAACTATTGCCAATTATATGATAACATTTGTGACAACCATGTAGTCTAAAGAATGTCTAGAGTCTAGGATCTTTAGTCTCAATTTTAATAGTACCTAGCCTGCAATTGATATAACAATTTATAAAAACTTTCATTGTAATATTATTAAGTATAAAGGTTACTTATTGTATGAACAAAATAAATAATTGTAAATATCTGAATGGCAGCATAGTCACACAACTAAAACATGTATTATTTATGTTAGACCCACTGTTAAAAATAAATAATGATTTTCCATTACATATTAATTTTATGAATATTTCTTATTCATAAATATTTCAAATCGAATTGATAAAGATGTTCATATATTGCAGCTTTATTTCTGAAATGTGTATTTGAAATGTTACCTGGTTTGCGTCTTTTTTTTAGTAATGACTAAACCCAGCTGTATTATAAAATATTTACAATATTTAGCTAATTATAAGTATCCCAAACATTGTATTTCATTTTTGTATATAATTGACACTAAAATGTAGTTACATTGCAATAAAATGTATTTTTAATACACATTTATTTTTGCCTTTTTCATTTAATACCATTATATCTCAGTGAGAATCCAATTCTCGCTATCATTCATAAGATTTAAGTTAGGTACATGAAGATTTGGAATGGAACTAAGGAAAATACATATTATCATTCACTTCTACATAATATAGAACATAATTTATTATACATTAGCTGTGAAGAAACTCGTATTCTATTAACTTAATTACATTGAAATTATCTATCCAACTATAAATACATCCATACTGATCTGGCTTTGTTTTAATAAAAACTAAATTAGAAACTGAATACAACTCACCATCCACTCACATTCAAAATGCCTATTATAATTCATACATCTCAATCAAGTATATTATGATTTGTGCGAGACAAACCATAGCGCGTTTTAAAGCTACCGTGGCGCCATTTAGTTACCAAATTCAAAGTAAATCGATTCAGTAGTTAGTTTTTTGATGATCCTACGGGAGCCTGACAATTTACCGGGATAAAATATATCTAAGTTGTTACCCTCATGCCAAATGTCAAGTAGGTAAATCAGTACAGTGGATTTTGCGTGATGCGTGTTCAGACAAACAAAAATTTCCAAAACTGCAGATTCGTTAACTGTATCGATAACTAAGTATACTTACCTAGTTGTCTTTTAATTTCAAAAAAATTTCAAAAGATATCCAATGTTAAAATTTCGCTCTTCTTCAATTTTATTATATGTATGGAGGATATAGTTGATCGATGGGAAAAAATAGGGGTTGTTACTGTAAGCTCTTTCGATTTCCAAAAAATGTACTGTGTGGTACCAGCACATTAAGAGAATCTAAGATGTGGGAATATCTGATCCAAAAGAGACTTGTTGACGACATGTCAAATTTTCGTAGATCCATGAGTTTCCTACACTTAGATATTTTACTTAAGCGTTTTATGTTTTCACAGTAACAGTGTGTATTTTTTTAAAATTATGTTTAAACACTTGTAAAAATTGACTTCCCATCCAGTTGTTTAACATCATTGTATTACACCACAGTTCAAGTGTTATAAAATAGATTGAGGGAAATCCATCCAATTCTATGGACATCTGTAAACATAAACATATTTAGAACAGTTAAAATTGTTTAGATTATTTGTATTGGTCTCATGTAAGGTGTCTATGGGCGGCGGTGATTACATCACATGACCTGCCTGCTCGATTACCTCCCTCTGTCATAAAATTTTTTTTTAATTCTTAATGAGAAGTAGTGAAAATCAAAAAGCAGCATATTTTATATCTTAAACAAATAAAAAGCATGAAATTAAGATTTAATTATGCATTTATTTCACTAATTTACACAAAATTTAATAAAACTATTTTATATATAAGTTTGATATCACATCAACAGTGCCGATGTCAGAAGACTTTTCTGAAAAATAAATAAATATAGAAATAATTAAAATTACTAAAGATGCTAATGTTTTTGAATTTTTAAATATAAAAAATGAAATTATAAGTAGCCCACAATATAAGGCCAACTTTTTGAGTGTATTTCTCAGTAGATCGCTCTTTAGCTTGTCATCCATACAGAATCCACTCCATAAAATAAAGTCAGGATAACAAGATGTGCAGTTTGATAATCCACTTCCAACACAAGTTTTACATGATTTATCACATGATTTACATATATAAGATCCCTCTTTATTTAAACAATACTGATCAGGTTTACACAAATTTATTAATTCACATTCATCTATGTCTTTACATAAGCCTGATGCAAGTGACCAACCAGTATTGCATTCATTACACTTGTCTGGGCCTTCACCAGAGCACCCATTGCAGGCTTTGTGGCAAGGTTCACATGCACCTTTTTTGGCATAAAAATTTTTTGCACACATATCACAAAGTGGTCCTTCATACCCCTTTTTACAGTTACATTTGCCATCACCTTTTCTTGTTCCTTCACCATCACATGTGCCATGACCATTGCATACATTATTATTCTTGCCACGCAGACATGGAAGGCACGAGTCACCATAGTGATTCTTGGGGCAGCAATATTGCAGTGTATCTATACATAACCATGTATACAAATCAGCTGAATTAGGACCATCACTGAACCACCACTTCTCTATAACTTGTTCTGAGTCTTCAGCTAATGTATAACATTCATCTTGACTTTTCTTAACTTCTGAGCAAAGGCCTTCTTGAACTTCTACAAGACGGATTTCACTGCGAGCGTAAGACTTCAACTTAGCTTCTTCCCAAGCTGCATCACCGCCTTCATATTTACCGCGCGAAGTTTTCTCTATCCAATAGTTAAAAGAATCTGCCAATATTCTACAACGAACGCATTCATTTGGTTTTTCCGATTTTAATATATCTAAATTAGGTAACGACCTTTTTATGCTTAAAACTACATCACAAATAATTAGTAAAATTAAGGTTGTGTACAAAAAGAAACATGAAGTCATGGTAAACCTATAAATGATAGTTAAATAATTTTAGCTCAACTTTTGTGTTTCTATAAAACATAAAGATCATTGATGATGTCCTCACATTTACACTCGTGTAGCACTCGAAAAGAGTAAAGTAATATATAAATAAGGACCACTCGTAAAAAAAGCCGCTTCGAGTCGAGATTTCAGAGATAAATTAGGCATGGCGGTTTGAGACCGATTAATCGGAGAATCGATTTTTTGGACCAAAATAATCGATTTTTTAAATCGATATTAAGTACTGAATCGATATTTCAACCTCTAAAATCAAGAATTTATTTTTCACATCATTAAAATACTTAATTTAAAAAATAAGACTTATTATAACTATGTTACAAAACTAAATTATAATTTATTCTTAAGAATTGATTTTTTGAATGAAATATATGTGTATCGTGGCGGCATCTGTTACTTGCGAGTGCCTATATTCGATTGCCGGCAACATCGCATGTGATGAGCGTAATCGGTTGGATCCTAGCAGATTAGACAGATTGTTATTCTTAAAAATAACAGAGCTTAAAAAGCTTTTTAATGTACCTATCTAACTGAAATTAATATATTTTTTAATACTTGTTACTTTGATTTAGTAGTAAAAACTCTTTAATTAGTAAATGGGTTTGTATTTGTTTAAAAAACA
>JADGIL010000938.1:465-28986 GCA_020352625.1 Cactoblastis cactorum
ATATATAATTATATTATATATATATATATATATATAATCTATGTTGGAGGCAAACGAGCATGCGGATCATGTGATGTTAAGTGACCCATAGACAACTGCAACACCCGCGGGATCACAGAAGTTGGGCTTCCGGCTCCCACTCACCGGACGAAGCATGGCGGTTGATAGCCGCCATTCAGGCGTCGGTCTTCTGTGGGAGTGTGGTACTTCCCCGGACGAGCCTACCCATTCATACTGCAGTCTCATACCACTACAAAAATACGAAGTATTAATTACTTATATATAATATATTATAGACAAAATAAGTAAAAATTTTAATGTCAAAATTCCACTAAGCATTCTTGTCGTTTATTGCATCGCCTTTTATATTCCCTTGAACAGTTCCTTGGCATCCGCCACCTGCTTGCCACCTGCGGGACAGATGTTTCGGTCGGCCCCCGGTTAGAAAGCCCTATTGGGAAATGTGTTTACGTTAGAGTTGGCGACACCTTTCCGAGAAATACCGATATGAATGTTGGCAAACCATTGTGCACTCATTGGAATTTATATTTGGGATCAGGGGCGCCGACTCTGTGGGTGCTCGGGTGCGCTAGCACCCACGAGAGGTAAATAGTGGGTGCCGAGCACCCACGATTATAAATATCTAAAATAATTATCTTTCTCATCTTTTAACTTAATCTTAATAATATAGGTACCGAAATATTATACGTCATACGCGCGCCTAGAAACAAACCTAGCCGCTCTCACGCACGCAGCGTGCCGGCTCGCCGCGACCCGCCCCCGTCTTTGCCCCCACCCGCACTGCTCGTATCACACCACACACACGCGCGCTTTCATTCGTTCTCAGACTAGCATCTAGATAGTACGTGAACTGTTTTATGTTATGATGGATAAGTTTGTCGTTCGGAACCGTAAGGTACCTAAACCTGAAGAACCTTCCACTAGTAGTAGTAGCTCTTCTAAGCTTAACATAGGTAAAGACCGAAACGTTACTCCTGAAAATGTATGTTCAGAGAAGAAAGGACGCAGCTATCAAGGTAAGTGGCAATCAGTTTTCCCATGGCTACTGTATGATGGAGACATCGATAAAGTGTTTTGCGAAATCTGTAGAGAAACTATATCTAGTGGCATTTCTACGCCAAAAAAATCGTCAAGAGATGATGACTCCATTAAAGCATTCACTGAGATTGGTTTTTCATCATGGAATAAGGCTTTGGAACGATTTAAAAAGCACGAAATGTCTGAAGTTCACCGTTTTTGTGTTTTACACAAAGCCAATGCAGAACGTGGCGTCAATGTACACTCAATGTTATCAAAAAGTAAACTTGAAGATATGAAAACTGCTAGAACCGCCCTTATGAAAATGATTTCTACTCTTCGCTTTTTAATGACCGGAGGCCTCGCCATAAGGGGCCATGAGGATGACAATTCAAATTATAGTCGGTTATTGAAGCTTCGATCAGAGGATATTCCCGAGTTAAAGTCGTGGCTCCAGCGCAGTAAATATAAATGGTTGTCACACGATGTCACTAACGAACTGTGTACAATTTTGAGTCACGAAGTATTGAGTAAAATAATTAAACTAATACAAAATGCTATCTATTTTTCTGTTATGGTAGATGAAACCAGTGATATTACCAATCACGAACAAGTCACATTCTGCTTTCGGTACGTGGACTCAAAGCTTAATATACATGAAACATTTTTCGGACTCTATGAAACGCCGTCAACCACATCTGAAATTTTATTTGAAATTTTCAATGACGTGCTAAAAAGATCTCGCCTTGATATCAAAACTTGCAGGGGTCTGTGTACAGATGGCGCTGCTAATGTTTCTGGAACGCATACTAGCCTTAAAGCACGAGTTCAAGCTATCGAACCAAGGGCAGTTCATGTGCATTGTGTCGCACACTCCTTAAACTTGGTTGTTCAAGATACAATGAAAGAAGTGCCGGCAATAAGAGATTTTTTAGTATTAATAAGAGAGCTCATTGTCTTCGTCCGCGGTTCACCGAAACGCCAAGCTTGTTTTGAATCCCTACAGGCAGCTGAGGATGCACAAAATCTTTCTCTACGGCCATTTTGCCCAACAAGATGGTGCTGTCGTATATCTTCTTTGAAAACAATTCTCGACAATTATAGTGTACTTCTATGTTTTTTGAACAACACAAAAACTCAGAAAGATGATGCCGGTGCCAAAGCAAAAGGGTTTTTAAAAACTCTTCAGTCTTTTGAATCTCTATTTATCATTAAAATTCTGATAGAAATTCTTAGTCGCATTGAAGCTTTAAATGCTACGTTACAGAAGATGTCTCTGCATCTTCAAAAAGCTGTCGATAATATTAATACTGTCAAAGAAGTTATATCGTCCCAAAGAACTGACGAAAAATTTGAAAACGTATGGAAATCTACTGTAGATTTGGCTCACATTTTGGAACTGGATGAACCTAAAACACCAAAAATACGAAGACCTCCTAAAAAGATAGATGACTCTACAAGTGAACCGCACGAGTTTTTTAGTCCAGCTGACTTTTATCGAAAAATGTATTTTGAGGTGTTAGATAAAGTCATAGGCTGTATTGAACAGCGCTTTACTAAAGATACTATGGCACACTTGAGGAACATGGAACTATTTCTTACTCAGCAAAAAAATGATACAAGCAGCAATTATGTGAAAAACTTTTATGGAGATGACTTTGATATGGATCGTTTGATTCTTCATCGAAACATGCTTTTAGATATTGCGCAAACAAAAAATTACAAACTCAATAGTGTAGAGGATGTTGTTTCTTTTATAAATACACATTGCGAATCTACCAAAGATATGATACCAGAAGTCATCAAATTATTAAAAATAATTTTAACTATTCCAGTATCGACATGCACAGCTGAAAGGTCATTTTCAGCATTACGAAGAATAAAAACTTACTTGAGGACTACTATGACTCAGCAAAGGCTTAATAATTACATGATAGTGCATGTAAACAGAGAAATAGCAGATGATTTAGAACTTGAAAACATTGCCGACATATTTATAAATAGAGCAGTAGTTCGACAAAATACATTCGCATTGAATAAAACCTAATGTGCACATGTCAAATTGCTGTGTAATATAATAAATTATCTTTTTTAAATATCGTGTATTTTATTTGTGTCTTTTTGTAAATAACATTAAAAGTCTATCAAAAAAAAAAAAAACAAAAAAAAGAATTTAAAAAAAACATTAAAAAGCTGGAGCACCCATGGGAATTTTAAAAACTCGGCGCCCCTGTTTGGGATAAATATTAATAAAAGAAGAAAACGTTCGTATTTTTTTGTTGTATGGCTTTTGGATCTTGATTAATTAGCTTTTTTGTACAATTGTCAGGCAAATCCCTTAAAGTTTAGTTATAAAATATATATCTGTGTTTACTCTGTATACCAGAAACCGTAACTATACGCATATCCGATTAAAATTATACTCAGCTTAAATACCATCAATATAACGGGTCAATCGATTGAACGTCCCCCTTACGGATTCCTAATAAAATTAAGCACGTGTCAACCATATATCAGGCTTGGTAAATGTTAGGGGGACACAAAATAGAGAACGTGAAGAAGTTGCACATCAACAACATATACTTAAGCGATTTTAAAAATAATGTAATTTTAAACTTTAAAAGAAGAGTTTGTGAGGATGTACTTATGTGTTTGTTACTTTTGCACGAGAACTATTGTACTGATTTGGATGAAACTTACAGCAATATAGGTTATACATCAGAATAACACATAGGAAACAGGCCAAATTCAACGCGAGCGAAGCCGCCGGAAATAGTATTTTTATAACTTACAGAAATCGCGCGAATTGGACGTAGAGCTCAAGAATGTGATAGTATTGTTATCTAATTAAAATTAACCCTATTGATGTCGATATATCGAATTCAGTGGTTAATAATCTCCAATAATTTACTTGTCATTCTGACGCGAAAGTGTAAAATATTTAGTAACAGTGCTCTAAAACGATGATTATTATGGTAAATGACAATTAGTCAAATTAGACACTACGAATAAATGTCACAAATAAAATCTATCTATACATTTTGATTTTGTCACACAAAATATGTAATTAATTAAAATGTCAGAAAGCGTTCTTATTAAAGCAAAAATTACAATTATATTTTAAGAATTCGAAAACGACTAGGATATTTTCTTTCAAAATATCCTGAGAATTATCCCTATAAGGAATGATGACTTCAAAGATCTTATATCTTTTTTTGGCAGACTTTTTTCAATAGGGTTCTGCAAAAATTCAGCAGGGTTTCCCCTCGTGTCTGCATCGCACGCGCAGACGAAATAACGCGGTTCGCTGACCGCCCGCCCGAGGGGCACACACGATCACAATGCACGCCAGTTGAACACATTTTCATAGCCATCGCTAGAATCACCTTGAAGTTAATACGTTTAAAACTCCGCATATCCCAGTCAATGTCAAGGCCGTTTTTTTATTCCGTAATTCAGATTTTGGTACTATTTTATACATATATTTTTTTTATTTTATTACTATAGTATACAAAAATAACTCAAAGGATTGCTGAGTTATGCCCACTGAGTGCTGGCCCTGGGAAAAGACAGTCGTCCTGAGTCAGTTTCTCTTTAAAAAGGCATTGTCCGGATACGATGTTGATTCAGAGTTAATTTCCGTCCGCAGTAAACTGACTGACCGTTGGAACATTGACCGTTACGTATGGCCAGTTCGCATCAGCATTAGCGACTTAATTGTCTCAAGTTTGTATACTGACATATTTTTTTTAGGAAAATATGCCCATGAAAATGTTATTTGGAGATTATTAATTGAAAGTTATTTGTTACTAAGTTAACTATTATTGATTAGTGATTTATTTGTGCGCATATTCTTATGTTTAGTTAATAGTTATTATCATATGAAATGTTTGGACTACTCTAATTGAAGCCCTGTATTTTCGTTCGTAACAGAATTATATTTTTTTGCTTACGTCAGATGACGTCAAATGCGGCTAAGATCAAGGAGCACTTAAAAACTCTTAACCCGAGTTGATAAGGCTAATAATCTTCACAATTCTTCAAAAAAAAAATAAACAACACAAATTTTTACAGCTTTTAATCGTGGTCTAACAAAACCATTAATTTCTTACGAGAATTTATCTAGTTTAGTCTTTAGACGAGTATCAAGAAGACTAAGTTAAACTTCAGTAGTTTTATTAAGTATCTGAAGTTCTTACCTCTAAATAAAATACTACAAATGCAAGAAGCCATCTTGCTTAATTGCCAGGCTTCGCCCCACTGAATCGGCAAATGCGGACGTTTAAGCAACTTTAAGCACTTACATCTCGTACTTTTTTAGTTAGGTTGTTGAAGTTCCTCGGAAGTAACTCTTTTGACGATTTGTCTTTTATTATTATCATAAATAATAATAATCATTTATTCACACGTTACATTTAAAGGATTTAAAAGTTATTATTAAATACATAGATATGTCTCATGAAATTTAATATTTTCGAATTTAATACCTCTGACATTTCTATATCTATACATTTAATAAAATTCTGCCTGCTATGTCTGTACATGGGAGATATTTAGGAAAAACATACATATATATTTATATGGGCTTTTTATAGGGCCTATAGAAGCAACAACGATTATTTTTAAATTTTTTGTCTCTCTGTATGCTTGTACGCGAATCACACAAAAACTACCGAACAGATCTGGATGAAATTTGCTACCGCGATGGACTATTACCTAGATTAAAGGATAGGCTACTTTTTATCCCGGAAAAATGTACGGTTCCCGAGGGATATAATTTTTTGTAACCGAGCAAGGCTATCTTTAGGTGTATCCATTGGTCGGGCTAATAAATAAATAAATAAAATCTAGACATAATCACCTGCGCTATACCTAGGTAGATATGATATAATTTAATGGTTATTTTAAAATTTATAGGTACGGAATCTTTGAAAATTATCTAAAAGGGATGACATTTCTTATTATCTTTACGATAATAAGTGCTTTGCCACTGTAAAGTGTAATTCAATTTCAAATTGTATTAAGTATGTCAAACCTTGCTTAAAATAATTTTAATAAAATCAATCAAACAGTAAGCCTACTCAAGAAGATAGATTAATTTCGCTAACCGAATTAAGTATGTTAACAATAGGCAACGTCGGTCGATATGATCAATGCGAAAGGCCAGGGTGATCGAGAAAGTGGTACAGTCAATTCCTTATTAGTAGTTCTAACACGTAATAATGCAATATAATTGGCGGCCTCGTTGGCGCAGTGGTGAAGTCCTTGCCTCTTCAACTAATAGATACCGAGTTCGAATCCCGATCAAATCATGATGGAAAGATGGTACATTTTGATTAGCCTGGGTCTTGAATGTTTATCTATATATGTGTATGTATTTATTATTAAAAATAGTTTCGTATAAGTCTTCAGCTTAGGTGGGGCTAGCTCAGTTTATGTGATTTGTCTCTGTATATAAAGATATAGTTGTGTAACAGAATTTTCATTTAAAATGAAATGGCATAGGCCTCTTTATTATTATTGGATTATACTGTGTCCGTTTAATTCCGCCAATAAAAATATATGAATGCGTTTAGTTTGAATTGCGATTTGCATAGTTTTGACAGATTTACTATTTGTTATAATTAGCTGTTACAACAGACACAATCGACACTCAATTGAGCTGATCAGTGGACAATGATTTGATGTGGTCATTTGATGTTTGTTTGATATAAGTTTTTATCAGTATATGATATTTAAGTAACACAATAAGTTGCCATTGTACGTCAATTGAATGTCATTGGTGACACATTTTCAATGTTATTTGCATAATTGAGCTCCTGACAGGGTCATCAACATGCAGAATTTAAGTTCGCAGTTTCAAAAGTATGTGTATTAAGTAAATATGTTTGATTTAATTAATAAATAGATAGGAGATAAGTGACACTGGTTGAGTTTGTTTCTAAGGAAATACTCGATTAGATTTATGATTTACTAACTCAACAATACAATATTTTATAGAATGGTCTTCTCTTATTCCTGCGTCGGCTTTAAATCTAAAAATTATTCATAGACATTTAGGCTTAACCAGTTTACGTAGCTGACATTACCGCTGAGATCACGATCGTGTGAACAGAGAAAGTACGAAATCCCAACAAGGGATATTGCGTAATGGACTAACTAATTGTTGAAATAGTCATTAATTACTTCATTGAGTGCTGTAGCATATTCACATAATAGTGAAGTTGGTAATGAGATGGGAGCGCCTCATTTGGCAATTAAGTCATGTGTAAGATAAAATTAACGATTTGTGATTAGGATTTTTATATAATCTGATGCTGGCCCACGTCTAAAAGACAATAGACTAGTATATATGTATATACACCTCTTTTAATTCAATGCTTTTCGAAGTGGTTTCTTTTTTTGAGAATTTGTCTCGATAAGCATCTGAAGATAATTCTTTTTTGTTATGTTTATTAGACGTGTGTGTACATGGTATAGATAATCTAGTCAAAAACATAAATTTATTCCGAAATTAGACCTTCAAAGGCATTTTTTCACGTCAGTAAACATCCAACTTCCTACTAACCTACTAATATTATAAATGCGAAAGTTTGTGAGGATGTATGTATGGACGGATGTATGTCACTCTTTCACGAAAAATCTATTGGACGAATTTGGATGAAACTTTCTAGAAATATAGGTTATACATCAGAAAAACATATAGGCTACAATTTGTAATGATTTTATGCAATTTTGGTTGTAATATAATAAACATGTCATGTATGTAATACATGTCAATTAAGTCGGAAAAAAATTTGTCTCTTGAGAGCTCTCTTGGCGTACGCTGCCATTGGAGCTACACAAAGATGATGTACCTATCGTAGGATTATTTGTCTTAAATAATTCTGAGTGGCAGACTAAATGCCACGCGAGCGAAGCCGCGGGAAAAACGTAGTCTTATCTATCTTAATCAAGCTACAGATTTCCAGTTTTTCAAACACATAGTAGGCACGTGTTGAACAAGAAATATTACTTTCAGAATTCGTATTAGTGATTTGTATTTGGTAAGTGGCGCCATAATTTCAAAATTAGCTATTTTAAGTATCAGATAAGGAAAAGGGTACACTGAAATGAGTCATGGATATTCTCGTCGTGTCAGAGTTGAGTGTACCACTTCCGCTGTTCCCACATGACCTCATTCGACCGGATGCACCGCAGCCTTATAATGCTTATAATACATACCTCCGTTATATGTGCCATCACTTGGCGTTCTTTGTTGTTCTTTAATTATCCTAAATAACACCCTGATTCTTGAGAATTACCAACAAGAAATGATTTTCAACAGCTTTTTAAAAATATACGAGGTTAAAATTTATATAGACATGTGGAAATAATTACGTGAAGACCATCTAATTTTAATATTATTGGTAAATTGACTCATTTTGCTAAACGAAATATTTTGCAGTACTTAATTTTTCTATAACTAAAATGATTACGTTATTTTAGTTCGAAAATCTATTAAATCAGCGTCCGAGCATACTTCCTTCCAGTGGTACTCTTCGATTCTCTTGTAATTATCAATTTCAGAATTTGAAATCATGCGATATAACTTTGTATACCAACAACTCTTTAAAAAATCTTACTAAAATTCACTTCCAAGCGGATGTCAATTTGAATACAGGTTAATATGATTTCTATCACAGAATGCAAGCGATAATAAATTTACAGTATTATATAGCTATTATGACACTAGACAAAGCTGAGAGTAGCGGAAGAAATGGTTATAATTACTGGCTGCCATGCAAATTGCTTGAGGAAATAAGTTTTAATTGCGTCGTAATGGATTGATTCGCTCTTGAGTTTAAGGCCATAATAGAGCAGATCCAAATTTATTCTTGCTAGGAATAGTAGAAGAGTAAGAATATTTGCTACTGTTATATGTATATAAACTAGCTCCCCCGGTTTAACTCCCATCGTTTCCATTTCCTGTGGACATAACGAGATAAAAAGTTGCATATCTAACACTGAAATAATTGTTTCAATTCCAGTATTGCCTAAGATTAGTGACCCAACTAACGAAATAAACTCATACATAGATTGTTAATTTTCTATCAGAACTAACAAGATATAATAAGATCTGATAAAATGGGTTAGATGAAGATTAGTAAAAGATTTGCCGTAGAAAAATATAAGGACGTTTATTTAAAATGTTCATAGGTGGTGCAATTTTAAGATAGTGGATCAACAATCTGTTTTATATTTGATTGGTACAATATTTTACCCTTGGATCTTTGACTATAGGTGCATGCGTTCCATTCATTTAATCGCATGACCTCTATCATTCACGTATACCATAATAACTCTCTTCTCTTGCCCAATAATCTAATCTCCAATTTTGTTTCGAAAATAAAAGCATATTTCCCGATAGCATCCTCCCCTTGGTCCATTAAAGCACTCAGTAATAATTGTCTCGGAGTCCGTGTATGTGGTTGGTAAAAGTGGGACCCGCGGCCTGCCCGAGGCGGGGGGTATGAGGCGGGTGCGGGCTTGGACCCCGTTCCCGTAATCACGCTAGCTCAGCCAGACGCGATCCTCATCAAATTATAAAAGACTCCATATGACGATGCACAGAAGGGCTTTCATAATTATTAGCTCGGGCATTCGAAGATATTACATAATTGTTTCGCCCGCGGCTTTGCTCGCGGAGACAAAGGGACAAAAAATAGCCTATGTAACTCTCCAGTCCTTCAAATATCTCCACATAAAAAATCACACTAATCCTTTTCTCCGTTTTGACGCGAAAGACGGACAAACACACTTTCCCAATTATAATATTAGAATGGATTTATTCTAAATAGCAAGCTATCTGCGTTGATATCAGAGGATCATCTTTGATTCTTAAAAATATTATAACCTTTATTCCTATTTACATTATTGTTCTACTTTCTACTAAATATTATAAATGAGAAAGTTTGAATTGAGGATGCTTTCTTATCAAACCAATAAAATCTAAGCATTTCTATGTATTACGTACATGGGCAGCATATGGTCTGGAATAGAATTAATGTATTCACTATCCCGGAATTTCTACGTGTAAGTAGCCGCGGGACAATAAAAAAGTTCTCACACTAGTAGTACATAGTCGTAGTTTATGTATGTGGTATGGAGCCACTACTAGTAGTGGTATGGAGCCACTACTTGTAGTGGTGTGGAGCCAGCTACAGGCTTCTTTTTAGCACGAAACGGCTCGTCCGGGGACTCCCACAGAAGACCTGTATGGCGGTTATCAGCCGTCATGCTCCGTCCGGTGAGTGGGAGAGCCGGGGACCCAACTTCTAGGCAACTTCTGCGGAGGTTTTTTATAGGCCGGCAACGCTTCTATAACTCCGCGGGTGTTACAGTTGTCTATGGGCGGCGGTGATCACTTAACATCTCGTGACCCGCCTGCAAGTTTGCTTCCCTCTGACATAAAATAAGGTCCCTAGAAAGGTATTGCCTATTAAGTAGATGGTTAACAATCACTTTACGTTATTATTATTATCTAATTGGTGTGCAAACTGCAACTTTTTTGACGGATAATGCCTTTTTCAGTCCTGTTCTTGGGATAAATACAGACAACATTTTGACCGTTGTGTAAAAGCGAGAGTTCGCTATTGGTGTCAGTATACTTGAACTGAGTAGCCGTTTAGAGATAGGGTGGCCTAGTTCGTGAATGATAAGTTATCGTTTGCGCGATCGATCGATAATACCACTTACTTATATTAGCTGAGCTTAGAAGAATGGACGTCCCTATTATAATAGGGACGTCCATTCTTCTAAGCTTATTATTTGTCCCTATAAAAAAATGAATCTTACATTGTAGACAATCAACATAACTATTGTTATAAAAATGTCTGTTCTGCTTTCACTGAATTGTATGTTTAAATCTTCGTTCAACTATAAGTTTACATACAAAATTTCAATCATATGACATGAATTTTTTATTCGATTTGATAATAAGAGTTAAAAATTATATAGAGAGATATTGTTATTAGTTTCATCCGTTCCGTCTGGACGAATGGCGGTCGACCACCGTACGTTTTAAAAGAAACTTTATACCACGTACGACCACACTGTGAAACGAACTGTCTGCAGCGGTGTTCCCGGACAAATACGATATCGGAATCTTCAAGAAAAGGGCGTATACATCCATTAAAGGTTGGCAACGCTTCTGTGACCCCTCGGGTGCTGCAGGTGTCTATAGGCGGCGTTGATTACTTAACATCACGTGACCCGCCTGCTCGTTTGCCTCCCACTGTCATAAAAAAAAAGATTCCTCTTCACAAAAATCTTAAATCTCGTAAGCGCAGAGATTCATTACGTTCCTAATTTTATTAGGTGCTCACATCGGAACGGCAATTGGTTTAATCAATTCCGTTCAATGGCCATCGATAAGATCTGAATAGAACAATCTTCTATCAAATTGCATTGGCCTATCGTCAAACAATTTAGAAGTGTTACTTCATCAACTCATGAAGGGCCATGATCTAACTCCCGGCGTGTGTATAAGTATTAATAACTGAGCGTTGTACAGTGTTGCCAGATGCTAGAGTTTTTTAATGTACTTGTAATGAAATATGTAAAAAATATAAATATATTTTTTTATTATTTCTATTGCGGTTATAACAATAAACTACTAAAAAAGAATGGAAATATACTAACGTGACTTTATGCCGCTATTTATACATAGATAACGGTACGGAACTCTTGTTGAGCGAATCCGACTCGCACTAGCCTGGTTTAAATAATTATATTCCCTGTTTCATATAGAGTACATAAAATCAGTATCTAATCTAGTACAAAAGCGTGCGAGATTTTTGTTATTCTCTCTTACAGAAATTGAGATTGCTCGTACCTTTGTCGGGCAACACTGGCGTTGTATAGTTTTAGAAGAGTTGCGCAAGCCGGTGCATCGGCCGAAACCGGTTGGAACCGCCTTCGTAATTTACCACTAATCTTGACCCACAGTGTTGGACCAGTTATGGTTTTCTGAGACAGTGATATCAAAGAGGTTTGGCGGAACTTGTAATGAACAGTGTATTTTGCATACTATTATAGTAAAATGTAACTGGTACTGAATTAAAAATTTATACTACCTTAATCGCTTACATTTATGCAAATAAAGAATTTGAAAAAGAAGGACAGATATTATTAAGATGAATTACTGATTAGTCATTTTCTGGTTATGATAATGTAAAAGCAATATTGAATAGTATTATAAACGCGAAGATTAATTTGTTTGTTTATAACTACAACTCAATAAACGATAGTAAAATAACTACGCATGCAATGTAGCTTAAGAATCTAACAAATAAATATATAGGGACAATTCACACAGATTGAGTTAGCCCCAAAGTAAGTTCAAGACTTGTATTATGGGATACTAACTCAACGATACTATATTTTATAATAAATACATATGTATATAGATAAACAACCAAGACCCAGGCCAATCAGAAAAAGGTCATTTTCCATCATGACCTGACCGGGGATCGAACCCGGGACCTCCTGAGCATCGGTCAAGTACGTTAACCGTTACACCACGGAGGTCGTCGGACAAATAATATTATTACGTGTGTATTTTTCAATATACTCAAAGTTACCTTAAATTCGTGTTGATAGTACTTATTACTGGTCCTATGATTTAAAAACAAAAATATGTTTCTTGTTGTAATAATGTTGTTTAAATAAGATAGGATTTGTTATGACAAAAAGTGGAGGATCAGAAGGGTGTAGAACATTGTAAGCAAGGCTTCCGCCCACACAACTTTTTACCAACTTTTTTGTAATTATTACCCGTTTGCTGCGCGCCATAATGATTTGCCGCGCAGGTGTTGCCCGTAATCATAGGCTATCCGAAGCTATCTGTACGGCGGTCACGACCGGCGACTAGAAAAATGCCTTGTGGTTTTGTTTAGTTTATAACATTATTAAGTTTATTGTGTTTTATTTTTTTTTTAAACTGAATGTTTTGTTTTAGAATCTCCATGATTCATATCGAAGGGGAAAAATCCATGAAGATAGGACGGATTGTCTTACCATTTTTAAGTTATCTCACATTTTTTAACAAAATGGAAAAAAGCGGTTAAATTTTAACAAGTGTAAAATGGGTTTTTACACGTTATTTCGTAAACATAATCTATATTTAAATTATATATTTTAAACAGATAAAAAAGAAAGCGTACCAATTAAGTAGCAATCTGTCACGACGGTTAGGCTTGGTGTTGATTATAACTAATTTTCTATATAACAATAGAAAACCAGATCAAATTACCCTGCAATGTACTTCTTCTGTAGGTAATCGAATTAGCTATGCGATTAATTTACTAATTGTTGGAAGATTAATCATGAAAAAATAATAACCGGTCAAGTGCGAGTCGGACTTGCACACGAAGGGTTCCGTATCATTACGAATGTAAAATGAAAAACTGCAATAAAAAACGGAAAAGTGACATTTATTGTATGGGAACCCCCCTAACTATTTTTTTGTTTTTATTATTTTTGTTGAAGTGGCGACGAAAATACATCATCTGTGAAAATTTCAATTGTCTAACGTTCACGGTCCATAAGATACAGCCTGGTGACAGACAGACATCACGTGACCCACCTGCTAGATTGCCTGCATACTTTCATAAAAAAAATATAAAAAATAGACTGACAGCAAAGTCTTAGTACTTAATAGGGTTCCGTTTTACCCTTTGGGTACGAAACCCTAAAAATAACATCAGTAACTATCGCTATCAAAACGAATTGATTAAAAGTGTGACAGTGTTTGTTTCTAGGTCAAAAAGTTGTTAAATTGTGTCTGGCGTGCCCTTAAAATGTAAAGCTTGAAGAGTTTGACTGACCGTCCTTTTTGATTAGTTTTAACGAATACATATACATACATTTATGTATATAGTTACTTGTCAGATATCTCACATATTATCGGTGAAACTGACTTTTAATCTTTGGAAATACCAATCGGATTTGTAAAAGGAAACTTCATTATGTATGTATGTACCGACTGTATGGCATTTCTAAATAAATATAAATAAACCTCTTACTGTACCTCTAATTTAGTAAGCTTCCTTTTGTTTTCAAGCAAAGATTTTGTCATTTTCCCACACTATTCTTAGTATCGAGCGTAAAAGTCATGGTTTGATACAATTATCTATATTATAACTTTAGTCAAATACGTCATGTGTATTTCCCAACAATGAGGAATATTATCAAGATTCTCTGATACAATTCATTAAACTTATCAAATTATTATGGAATTCCTGTAAATCGGCAATGACAGTTGAATATTTTTATTTGTATGTTCCAATAATGAACTTCACGATGACTGATTCAGTCGTATTTTCCCGGTGTGCAGTACAGCCGACGGAACTGTGCCGTCTGTTGCTTCGCGTGTTTTGTTATTTATTATTTAAGTTCTGTATTTTGTTTATTAATATTTAAGTTTTTAATACATTTTCCGGTATGCCGTATTGTGATAGAGTGGATCATCGTATTTTGTGGCATTCTCCACGGTCATGCCATTTTGGGTATGTTCACTTGTTTTATTGATAGATTGTTCTCATTAATCTGACTATTCATATTATTCTTTCTAATGGGATTATTACGGAGTCCGACTGATGACAATGATTATTTCATTTTCATTTATATACACTTAAAATATTGTTTTAAAGTATGTACTTATTATCATTTTTATCCTTAATGTCAAATATTAATATAAATTATTAATGTTAGTGCTCGTTTTAAACAAAATTCCAAAGAAAGTATATCGTTAAATTTATGTTACATTTACACCAAAATAACGCTGTACAAATAGTAAATTTATTTTTGGCAATGTAGATCATTCAACGATTTCAGCTATAAAACATTTTAATAGTCAATTATCACTAAAGCAAAAACACCTCACCAAATAGGTTCATTTAATTTTTTTGTTTTTTAAATATAGTTTACATTAGAAGTTAATACATTAATTTTATGGTCCACCACGTTTGCCTCTTCATTGGAAAGCTACGGGGCTCCATGGCATGGCATGGTTTGCTCTAGGGGTTAAACCGTAACTCCAAATCGTTGCAATAATAAGTACACACACAAGTACCTACATGAAACATTACATCAACCTATCCAACATTTAAAGCAAATTCAGCCCTATTACTTCAACATAGAATCCAAACAGGGTAACATTTTATGTGGAAGATGATATTATTTGCGCTAAAATTGCGATGATCGCGACATTAATTTCTCGCGACGTGCTTCCTCGTGCGCGGTAGTGATGTGCCGAAATCAGTTTGACTCGAGTTAAACTTTATTAATCTGGATTCGCTGTGTATTCTAATATGTACTTATTTATATCGGCTCGAGTGTGCTATACTTGATTCAGATAGTAAGAATCTATTTTGTAGACGCTGGCTCGATTCAGATTTACATAAACGAGTTTAACCGTTTCGAGTCTAGCATCGGGGTGAGATTTTTTTTCATCGATTCAACATGCGAATGTTTAACTTCGTTGCTTAAAAGATTCGAATTGCGGAATAGACCTATGTTGGGATACTGTATAAATTATTTCAAGTCGACTCAGTCCTCGGCACAACACTCATGGTAGGCAATTTCGGTCCCTTCTAAATTAATTACTTCTGAAGGTCGAGTATTTTCCCGTTTAATGAAATATTGAACAAAAATACGAGCTGCGTAAACATCGATCACGCAATATGTGGCAACACTTTTTCTATCGCTAATTGCCAATTAGAAGCCAACGTATTGGAGAATAGGTCTAAGTTTGTTCATTAAATGTACTAAAATAATATGTGCTAATAAACAGCTACAAACCAATTTTCAAATTTCAAATATAATTTACGTAAATGTTAATTGCCTAGTTCTGTGTAAATGAGAATAAGTACTTTGACATTTTGGTTCTTGTTCATTATATAAATTTTTATTTGTTACCATATTAAATAATAGACAGTATGAGAGTTGAGACTTAATTTACAATTTAATTAAAATGAAATGCAAACAACAGAAAAACCCACGCTAAATAAACTTAAGCGTCAAGAGGTCGTAACTTTGTGGGCTAACGATAACTTGTAGACTTAAATGAGATGATTTATTCCAATTTAATAACAACAGTTTATACCGCTGGTATTTGTTTCAACTCGGAATCTATTTCATTTTCAAGGTTTTAAATAACAAGGTAACAATGTAATATGACAACAATGTAATTTAACGTTCGGAATAAATGATTGTATAGGAACAAACCACACAATCAGAGTTGGCTCCAAAGTTAGTTCGAAACTTGTGTTATGGCATACTAACTTAACGATAGTTACTGTATCTTATAAAAAATACATAAAGATAAACATCCAAACCCCAGGTCAATTAGGAAAATATCGATTTCCAACTTGACACGTCCGGGGATCGAATCCGGGACCTCATCAGTAGCGTTAATGTTAAAATATTTTTAGTTTTTGGAATTATATATGAATCAGTCGGTAAGATGATCGTCAAAACTATCACTTTTTATTTGTTCCAGTGCTGCGGACAGTGCGGACTCACCGATACTTGAGGAGGCCGGCGAGAGTGGTTCCGAACAGAAACCAAAACCGCTGGTGAAATATGGCGAGCTGGTCATACTCGGGTAAGTTCTCCAAGTCTCTGTCTGTACACATAGTAGGGGCCATTTAAAAATTACACGTCACACGTTAAGGAGGAGGTAGGGGGGGTCGGCGAAGTGTGAAATTATGTGAAAATGCGGTGGTGTGGGTGTGGTATAGAGGGGTCCTAAATTTCGTGACGTCACATTTCAAAAATTTATTATGATCTATATCATCATCAGAATCGCCGTTTCCATTCAATAAACAAAAATGTGACGTCACATTAGTCGTCTCTCACAAATGTATTAGTACGTACGACAGTATTAGTTTACGCGCGGATGTAGTGAGGCATTAAGTAGTTAGTCAAAGTCAAAAAAAAATCCAAAAAAACTAATAATTTAGAAAGTTGAGCATATAAAAAAAGCGAAAATTGCTTGTGACTATTTCTATAATGTTCTGTGTAGAAAAATTAAAGTACAGCAACCCGCCGCAGACTAAAGTTTGGCAACGCTTCTGTGATCCCCCGGGTGTTGCAGGTATCTATGGGCCTTGACGATCTCTTAACATCACGGGATCCGTCTGCTAGTTTTCTCTCCCTTTATCTTAAAAAAAAAGCAAAGACAGTTTGTTTATACTGTAATTCTGTTCTGTCACGAGCGACAACGTCGGCCAATTAAATATGTAAGAGTGTTTGCGTATCCCACGAGGGCTGTCGTTTCAAACTATTTTTAAGGACTCACTCATCCTTGGTTCATGAATATTAAACGCCTGGTAGTCAATGGACATTTTGTAACTTGAACAACCTTTGAAGGTTAACACTTACTAACCCTCAAACTTTTCAACAACGCTTCAACTTGCTTCTTTGAAAAACGTAGGGTACATTGTTTCATATAAAAGTTTTATTTAATTTTTTATGTTTTCATCAGAAAATGAAGGTTTTTTTTTATCTTTATATTTTGTTGTTTGTTATTTTAAATGATGAGTCGAATATACGAGTACTAGTAGTAGATAAGTAGTAAGTATTAATATTAAATTACCTGCATGGGACAAAAATCGATTACTTTCCTAAGATTACGAACCGATATGAAAGAATAAAACATCAGAAGTTCGAGGAATAGCGTGTTGATTTGTAAGCTAGCCTATAACGTAAACCTTGACCTACGAAACCACCAAAATAGAAATTATACGTACACGGTCATGGTGATCAACCGGTTCTTGACATTTTGAGATGTTCATATTCGGTCGAATGTTTAAATGTTATCAATGTGAAAGTGTGTTTGTTTGTCCGTCTTTCACGACATAAAGGAGCAACGGATTAGTGCGATTTTTTATGCGGTGATAGTTAAAGGGGAGTGACATAGGCTACTCTTTGTCTCTGAACGAAGCCGCGGACAATAGTTAGTATTCTATATAATTATATAAATGCGAAAGTTCACTGACAGCCTCGCTCATCGCGAAATCTTAGAAGAGAAAAACGTGACATTATCTATGTATGAAATTCTCGTGCAAATTGATTCCATATTTATCAGATAATCTTCTAGCTGAGGTGAGGAAGGATGCATGTAGAAGATATCCTTGTGCTAATAGTATTCGCTTATAGAGATAGTACTAACTGAAGTAAGACGCCATTTCCCCTGATAAAAGAAACATGCCTTATTGTCTTTGTCTGAGAATATATTTATGTAACTAGCCGACCGAGCCCACTTCCTTGGGCGTAAAATATAACCTATAGCACTCCTGTATAGTGTAGCTTTCTCCAAATAGGCAATGCTGCCAGCCTTCTGCACGTTGCCACAGTGCATTGTCCTTGAGGAGCTATAAAATTTGTTATGTATACTTTTTTCTATAAATAGTTTTTAGTTTAGTTTCTTTTTTTAATTAGTACACTTTCTAATATTATCTTGAACAAATATATATTTTAAAATTTATAATCTATTTGATTTATCGTATATAGTGTTATGCCTAGCAAAGTTACACGTTATAGCCTAAATATATAATAGAAACGGTAATTCCGTTTCCTTGTCACAATATTTCTACGCTGCGCCACCATGTACCGTTGAAGTATACAAAGTGCTAATTAGTGTGTCACCAGAGGACATTGACTTGTCTTGCACCTAGAAATTATACAAGCGTCTCTATTTTACAAAGTTATTTATTTAAATTCCACCTTAATTCTGTCGCTCGTTACAGACAGATTGTTATTTAAAATCAGAACTCAATTTGTTTTTTTTTATCTTTTTTGCTGTCTCAGTTGCCAGTTTAAATTAATGACTGTCATATATATATATAATAATTATCACAAAGAATGGTCTCATGAAAAAATTCAAAATAAGAAAATGATTTGTACTTAATAAATTTTTATAAGTGTCTTGCTTTAAATATTGTGGTGTCAGATTAAGGGATTTAACCGGATTTAACTTTTTTTTTATGTCAGAGAGAGGCAAACGAGACATAGACAACTGCAACACCCGCGGGGTTACAGAAGCGTTGCAGGCCTATAAAAAAAGAAGTTTGGCCTCCGGCTCTCCCACTCGCCAGACGGAGCATGGCGGCTGATAGCCGCCATTCAGGCGTCGGTCTTCTGTGGGAGTGTGGTACTTCCTCAGATGAGCCAGTCCATTCATGCTGCAGGCTAACAAAGCAAGCAGCAGGCTCCACACCTCTACAAGTAGTGGCTACAAAAAACTGAAGTAAATTAAAAAAGAAACATTTTTCAATTAACTTTAAATACACGTGACGTATACATACGTGTTCCCATTTCATCTTTAATCTGAATTTATTAATAACTCTGCACATGATAGCCGATATTTTGTGTTATCGGTATATTTGGATAAAATATCATAATACCCGAGATTAAAATGGTTAATTGGCTATTCTGCATTACTGTTTGGTTATATTTTAACGTTGTTTGTATCAGTGTTGATTTTTTATTTACTTCGATAACTAGTTTCTTTCGATTAAGGTAAGCATTTGCGAAGAAATCAAATGTATTGAATCAACTGCTCCCAAGGGATATTTTATTTTATGTCGGCGTGGGAGTAATTTAATTTATTTTATATATAAAAAATATAAATATGTATATTAAAACTTAAACATCCTACGGTTTATAACGGTATTGATAATAAGATGCGTTAGATAGTGACGTCACTGTCTCGACTCTCGTCGCCGCACTTCCCGGGTCTTTATCGATTGAGTTCCTTTTAGGGAATGTTGCGATTATCTAAACAACACCAATTTAAATTCGGAATAGCCGCCCTTATTTAAAAATAAAGAAGCTCGGCACTATAACTCTGGATATCGGATTAGTTAAATTGTATATTTTGGCCGTAAATGGGGTCTTCGTATTGTACTTAGTTATTACCTGACTGCGGCAGAAGGAGGGTTATGTTTTTGGGGTTATGTATGTAGATTTCTATGTTCCTCCTAGGGCCTAAACGGCTTGACGGATTTAAACATATGAGGTATCATTGGATTCCTCATGACAGTGCGAGTGACACTGGGTACATAAAAAAAAAATGCAAAATGGCGACTTTATGACGTCATAAAGTGAGGACAAATTGGTAGATACAACGATATCCCGTAGGTTGGTTTGTCCCGCCTGCAATTATTTAAAATATATACAAAGCTTGTTTTTCCCTTTCTAGTCAGTCATTAGCATTTGCAGTCGGGTTGTTTGTTTTTTTAATATATTTTTTTTTTGATGTAGATTCATCTAAGACTTTAGTATGAATACGTCCAGTATTTAATGTTTATTTGTTTGAGTAACATCTTATATAACTAAAATAAAAAAAATGTTTGCACACACCAGCATATCCTCTTCTTAACATACGACAGTAAGCACATAAATTACAAATCTCAAGTTTATGATCATATTCACGACTCCTACGCATATTAAGGTCGGTGCACACACATCAGAGATAATAAGTTTAATTATATGCTATTCGTATCGGCGCTACAGATCTCTAAGTTTAATTATTTCTTAAGTTTACGCGAATATTAGACATTAAAATGAAACAAATTTAACGGATTTTATCGCGGTTTAATCACTACACACAAAGGCATTTAAAATCCGTTAAATTTGTTTCATTTTAATATCTCTAAGTTTGTTAAGTACAGTACTCACTGATACCGGTAGTATTATTGTGTTCCATTGTTTATGAAGTGCTAGTTATTGCTCCCGGCTTCGTTCGCCACTAATTTGGGAGGGAGAATAGAAACAAACTAACACACTTTCACATTTACAATACTAGTTTTTGTTCGTGTGTACGTGGTCTTCCACTTAAAACAATTTAATACAAAATGGTTTAGACAGCGAACGCCAAGATAGGTCTCAGAGGGCAGATTTTGCCCGAGTTAATTGACACGTATCGTTATATAACGACCAAAATTACATAAAATCATTAAAAGTTGTAGCCTATATGTTATTCTGATGTATAAACTATATTACTGTTAAGTTTCATCCAAATCCGTCCAATAGATTTTTTGTGAGAGAGTAACATACATACATCCATCCATCCATAAGTACATACATCCCCACAAACTTTCGCATTTATAATATTACTATAGGCCGCTCGCGACTTCGTCCGCGTGGAAACCATATGAAATTCAATAAGGAATCAATCCCGCGGGAACTCCGGGATAAAAAGTAGCCTATATGTTATTCTGGGTCTTCAGCTACCATCGTAATCGGTTCAGTAGTTTTTGCTTGAAAGAGTAACAAACATCCTGATATACTCACAAAATTTCGCATTTATAATATTAGTAGGATATGTGTAACCTGGGCCGACAATACATTGTGCCAGGGTTCGAGGTCATGATCAAGCTTCTCCACAACGCAGTCACGTACTACCAATTTGCCTCAATCTCCTGTCCGTAAGATGCTATTTGCGTACCGTTTCCAATTTATTTATTTAGGCCACCTGCACTTGCAAATCTTTTGTTGCACAAGTTGTAGTTCAACTATACTGACTACTTCAACTAGACTGTAGTTCAACTAAAATATTCCTTCTTTTGCGTGTGTATATGTATAATCTTGTATGATATACATATAGAGTTTTCTGCAAAATAGTTACTGATATAATGATACAGTTAACAAGTTAATAATTGTGTGTTTTAAATACAATAAAACACAGTTCACACTTATCCCTCTTTTTGCGTCGGGGGTTAAAATAACAATAGTCAGTCAATCGTTTAAATTCACTCGCAAGTGAACTACTATATAAATCTACAATTCTTTTGTTTCATGAATGGTAGAACCGTAGATTAACCGACACAAACTATTTTTCAATAAAAAACGAAGTCGAACTAACGTGATTTTTTTTTTCACAATTTGCGTGATTCCGACTCGCAAATTTGGTCGTTTATTGCTGTTTCCCATCTGGCCAGTTGAGTAAAAAATACCAGACAACCTCGTTGACATTAGTACGAATATTCTACCTACATATGTAATTAAAACATTTGTGGCGGACACAGAAAAAGTTTAGCGGCGTTCGTTCGTTTGTCCATCAAACATCAGGAACACATACAATTACATATAACATATTAGGGCAAATATTAAATTTTAATAACAGAGGCACCTTCCTTATGCATTTATTGTACTTATAAACATTTAAAAATAAACATTTACAAGTATTACGACTTATTTTTATTATTTGTTTTATCGTCGTTTTGCAACGGCTATTGTTAGTTTGTATAAAAGGTTGTTAAACAAGGCTAAAATGAAGTTAAACATCAACTAATGTTTATGTGTAAAACGATAATTCTTCAGGCACGTGTGATTTCGATGATTTAATAGCTCTGGTAATAATGCATTATTAAACGTGTATTAATAAAAAATCAGCTGATTTGTCAAGATTTTTCTAGTCGTAATTTAGGTTTCATTAAGACCTTAATATAACTATGACTTCTATCCTATATTTGCTACCCAGGGACTTATTTCCTAAGAAGCACTGAAAATAGGAGCATTGTTACATAATCTTCTTTTTCTGGATAATAATAACAGTTCTATTTTAAGAACGGTTACACTACGTACGAGCAAGTATTCGCGACCGTTGACAGAACAAGGGAGCGAAATTGGAGTAAATTATGTACACACTTGAGTCTCCGAAGTGCGTATACATAAGAAATGAAGCTTAGTTATGATTTGTTTATTTATGCCGCGGAGTCATCGATCCAACGTTGTCAGGGCTTCGGACACAAATAAAAATGCTACAGAGAGATAACTATCAAGACCCTTAACGCGAAATATTAAATACATTAAAGCTCTTTCATTTGCATACAAATCTTCCTCTGTCGTCTGGAGCGACATCATGGACACATAGAGACTTAAATTCAATTTTTTTTTTGTAGATTTCGATAGGCGTGTAATATTTTGAAATTCCGTAGGTATATGTAGTTTTAAACTGTAATATAAAAAAAT
This sequence comes from Cactoblastis cactorum, assembly GCA_020352625.1. Classification (NCBI taxonomy): domain Eukaryota; kingdom Metazoa; phylum Arthropoda; class Insecta; order Lepidoptera; family Pyralidae; genus Cactoblastis; species Cactoblastis cactorum. Next base: position 23,527 of record JADGIL010000938.1, read on the forward strand.
CATAGTATCGAAATAAACGGAGAAAAGACACTTCTTGGTGCAGGTTCACTGCGTAAACCAAACGTGGAGTCGCTTTTCTGTGGTATCCATATTTGAGAGCTCTACCCACTGCGCCTCTTACGTAATATTAGGGCTTAATTCAATTACTGGAATATTAATGCCATTTCCACCTACCTTTATTCTGAAATATTGAGTACTTAATATCCCTTAATATTTCCTGATATCGTCTATATTGGTAAAATTATTTGTCTGTTTTGTACACATGACTAAAAATTTACCTTAAGTCCAACGTGAAAAATGTATTACCTTTTGTGAATTTTCCTCATGACTTTCTCTAAATGCTTAATTAGTTTAACAAGTCTTAATCCATGGAAAAAATGAAGATTTGAACCGTGCACACAAATGTACATTTATCTTATACATTACTGAGTGTATTGTGTACATGTATGATCTACATACGAATGCAGTGTTTGCTTTGTCCAAACAGTTCACTGTTGTGCTTATTGCATCTGTCTGTCCGTCCACGATAGTACTTTCACCCAATTTATCTTTTTTATTGTCGTACCATCCTACTGCATCTCCGGAAACTATCGGATTTGAACCTCTGAACGGAACGTCTTAATTGATTTATTGTGCAACGAACTGTATTGAAACTCGGTTTCGTAAAATCGACTTTCTCAAAGATAATAAACTTTCTCAAAGATAATAAGGTTAAATGTTGAGCAGAATACTTACTCCTTTAGTGTAAATACAGAAAATTAACATGACAGCTAAAAATATACGCTTCTTGTAATTGTCTTAAAATTTTCCTTGCTGCATCTTCATTATCATAGCCTGTGTTAGGAATAGAACTTTGTTTTTCTTTTCTGTTTACTTTACGGAATTCCCATAGATCATCATCAATAATTTAATCGACTGATCCACCAAGCAAGATTATGTTAAAGCGTTTGAAATTTATATGCAGTTAACATGTTACAGTATTAATTAGTAGATTATGTTCTCTTTATTCTAATCAGCCTTTATACGGAACAACCAGATCCAATATTTCAATACTCATGTCATAGAAGCGTGAGACAATTTGAGCTTATGTTTAAAAATGACAAGTTATTATGTCACATACGATGAGAGTTATACAATAGCTAAGTTTAAACAAAGGTTGCACTTGTACGGCTTCCCAGGGTAGTCAACATTGTCTGATTTCTTGTGCGTAATACAATTATGATGAGTTCTAATCAGTGAGTGAACTACCCGCTGCTGTTGTTTTGTTTTCTTTTAGAACCAAACAAGAAACATTCGCTGCAATGAAGGCCAATGACAACACGATATTTCTCGTAAACAAACACGTTAGAATAATATGTTTGCAATCGCGACCGGTTGCAATCAACTTAGTACTAGATGTTTTAGTGACTGTTTTTGTAATTTTAACGTCTAAACATTTCCTTTTTAATTTATCAGAGGAGCAAGCATCTCCCTTCCGAAGTCAGTATCGGTGTGAAATCAAGGCTATGCTTTGTCGTTCTCTTATTGTTAGCCTTTTCTCACGGAAGCGAAACTTTCTCATCGACGGCTGTTGAATTTATCTCTAAGTTTGTTTGTCACTTCCATTATTTTGCTTTTATGCGAATTGTGCGTAAAATGATATCCTTTTGTAAACACAACTAGGTCTTGACACTTATAAATATTTAATTATTTATCTTGTTTAATACTCGTGTGAACATTAATTTAATTTTCTAAGATACGATGCTCATTTCGATAGTTTTTCCACTCTTAAATTGCTTACCCCTTGCTAAATAAATATATTTTCAATAACTAAGCTTCAATGTATACACAAACATGTTAAATACGAAAAGAAGTATTTGTTATCTACATTATTTATTTACAAAATACCTAAGATGTATACGTAACTCTAGTCTTTAACAATACAAACTGTCCTGTTTTTCTGCAAAACATTATGTTTCCCCAAGGCATATATCTCAATTTCCTCCTTTTTGCTCTAGGGGAGTACGCTTCGAGTTGAAGTAAACGCCCTATGTTGTATATTTAGGTAAGGTGTTTCAACTTTTGCCTTCGCCAATGTTTTTGTCACGTCACGAGTTCATTTGTGTGATGAACGTTCAATGACCTTGTTCTCAATAAATATTTTCTTTTTTAAAAATAAAATATCTTTTTACCTAGTTACTTCCGGAGTGAATGACTTGCTTCAAAGCAAAAAACAGGGCAATAAAATATGGTAAAAAAATTCCTGCATGAAATCAAGTCGATCACTATATAATTCTTATCAGGTATCTTTATAATTGAGATTGTATCAGCCTCATTATAGAAAGTGATCTTCGAGTCTTACCCTGTAGCGCAAGATCCTATCTCTTAAATTTAGTGTCAGTAATACATCAGAAGCGATTCATCAATCTTTAGAAATAAATGATATTTATAATTGAGCTTGTAATTAATTAATGAGTAATTGTTATGATTTACATCATCTTATCGAGAAATTATTGAATACATTTTCTTAAGCATCAACTATTATAACCCCTCGTAGGGACCAGCGCTGGACCGGTTTCTTTTGGTTTCTTCTCTGTAGTGGTCGTTTAGTTTGCGGTATTAGTTTATAGCTTTGTAAAACAATGATGATGACATTTGGCCTAAAAATTATTGATTTTTGATGATTTTACAGGTACAACGGCTCACTGCCCGCTGGAGAGCGCGGGCGCAGACGCAGCAAGTTCGTGCTGTACCGGCGACCCGTGGCCAACGGCGTTCGCCGGTCCAAGCACTACGTAGTGAAGACTCCGCACAGCAGCAAGGCCATCCTCGACGCCAGCCAGCACTCCATCTCGTACACCCTCAACAGAAACCAAGCGGTCATAGTCGAGTACACTGAAGATCCCGACACAGACATGTTTCAGGTTAGTATCTTTCATTTTCTTTGTTGAAACGTGTCATGTTAGAATTTTCGTAAAGTCCCAAGATTTCAAAACCACAGCGAAGTTAGCGTAGCTTATTAATATTTTGGTAAGTTTGATCTAATTCTCCGGATCCCGCTCATACTATGTGAGTTTGAAGAGTAATCAGTGTGGAAGTTTTAATAGAATACCTAAAACAATGATCAATACGACTATATTTAAAAGACTTTGTACGTCCTGAAATAATTTAGTTATATGTACTTTAGTATTTTTTTTAACACTATCACAGCAAATGCGTCGTCGTGATAGGAAATGGCATTGAAGAACTAATTTAATAGTACCTCATGATTTTCTAGTTCTAAAATTATTTTGTAAACAAATGCATTTAACAGTGTATTTTTCGCAAACAAACATTTGTTTTACATGAGTTTTCATAGTATTATTCTATGAAATGCATACGTGATGAGTCATCTAAGTTATGACAACTGTTATTTACTTGAGATTAATCAACTGAACAAACGGAAATGGGTGTTCCCTTGATTGGAAAGAGAGGTGGCCATTGGGACCGTGGGATTTTACACAAGTGACTTTATCTCGAGTGGCTGACGTAAATGCGTTATCACGGATCGAATTGACAGACAGCACACAACAGTCTGAAGTGGACGTTTTTTCAGCAAATCATTATTGACTACGTGCTTGAACTTTTTTTGTATATGTTTGTTATACAAGTGGCAATTCGGCAGCATCACCAGTTAAATTATGGGCCTACTGAACTTCTACTTGAGTTGTTCTATGATAAGTTATGATAGAGTGAGATATAAATAAGTAGTTTAAAATACCACATTAAAAGGTACATGTTTCCTTTAAAGAATTATGTATGTTATCACACAATAGGATAATAATACTGCAATACAAAGTAAGTTCTATAGGTAATTCATACTATGAACTTTTGACCTCTGATTATCTACGACCATTTATGGGTAGCTGACCTCAACTTGTACTGATTTGAGTGTGTTTGAAGGCAAACGGGATCTTTAGCTATTTCTTCTAGTAAACTATAATGTACATCTTAAAACATCTGTATGAATTTAATGATAATAATCCCTATCATATTCGTCTATAGAGTTAGATATGTTTTGAAAACAAAAACTGTGTACGTGACTGAATGCAATCTCTGAACAGGATTTATTCTCGATGTTATCCTTCATTGGTATGTTGTTGGTAGCATGGTTTTTCCACAGAATTATGACAAGTCGTTAGCCAGCAATGAATACAACGTTCGTATAATACTCATAGAATAAGTAAAAGGTTGCATTATCTTTGAATAGTTGCAACATTATGTCTTTGTTTACAGTGCGTCTGTCTTTCGAAATTGTATCACAGACTGTCTCCCCTAGGGATGCTTATCAGGCGTCCACCGGCCTCTGTTTGAACTACAAAGCGTTGGAACAAAGACTCCATTTGTAATCAACACGTGCATGCTAAAATAAATGTTTGTTACTACAATTTTTATGATATACAAATTCTACAAATTGACATAAACGCTAAAAACTAGTCGCGAAAATATTATGTAAATATCTCTCAGATTGAATGATCTACTGACGCAAGATCTTTTATCTACTGTTCTAATGTTGCGAAGGCGTCAGATCAAATTCAAAATAACACGAATTTTCTTTGAAAACAACAAATATTTGAACGCCATTTTATTTTTGCAGACGTTGGTTTTGTGCCAGGAATGCTCGTGTGTTTGTTGATGAAATGCGATGTTGAAATAATTTTCTTTAACAAGTTTTCTCTCTCCCTTCGCTAAATAGTAATACGTAACATAATATTGACCATTTCATTTACGAAAACTATAATTACAGTCTCAATTGTCGTGTTTCTATAACCATTATATTAAGTGAAATCTTCCTTATGTACGTAATAAGTATTTCATGAATAAGATATTTTTTATATTATCCTGTTAGTAAACCGGACACTCAATGCCTATTCTCTCATTGTTTGTTTTCCCAGCCCCATTGCTTATAAAAATGAGCACAATGTGCGATTCTTACATCGTTTTCATACGCTTCGTTTTGTGTTTGTTATTTTTCCGAGTACACTCATTATCAAAATTAACAATACATTCAATTTTGTGCCTTACTCCGTTGAATTATGTATCGAGTTGATCATGAAGAGTCGTCTGGTGACTGTACAGTGCGGTTTGTTTACGCACCGCCGGGTGTCCTGGCGTGGTATCTAATCAACACATGGGTTAGTGCCCCCCGGAGAGAGACAATGCGTTGGTCCCGGTCCCTTCACTGCACATTGTCACAGTCGTGACAACGGCCCTAATCTAAAGACATGAGCAAACAAACATCTCGCCATTGCATCTATTTTTTACTTATTGCAAAAGAGGAGGCTATCATATAAATTAGGAGAATTCGTAAACGTCTGTGTGTTGCCCACTAATTTCTCGGCAATTGAATTGCTACAGTTGATTCTTTTTGATTGAAATTAGGTACATATTATTAATTGAACTGTCTTAGTTTCACACCGAAGGAACACCGGTTCATACCAA